>MQRK01206334.1:26880-42331 GCA_001938485.1 Girardia tigrina | reverse complement strand
AACACCCTTTCCATTTGCCAAAACCATACTTTCTCCATCAGAAAACAAAACACAATCACTAACTAACCTTTTTAAAACAACCGTTTTCGAACAACCCGAATCAATCAACGCTATGGCTGACCTATCATTTACGGTGACGATCATCGTCGGCAACGCCTGCAACTGTGAAGGGTGAGAGCCGGCGCCTACAAACTCCCCTGTTCGTTTCCCGACCGACAATATTTTGCGATATGACCCGGTTTCTGACATTTGTAGCATATTGTTTGCATAACCGAACATTCCATCCTAATGATCCTGTCATTTATATTCAGCCGCACTTCACCCGAACTCACTCTAACACCCTTTCCATTTGCCAAAACCATACTTTCTCCATCAGAAAACAAAACACAATCACTAACTAACCTTTTTAAAACAACCGTTTTCGAACAACCCGAATCAATCAACGCTATGGCTGGCCTGTCATTTACAGTGACGATCATCGTCGGCAACGCCTACAACTGTGAAGGGAGACAGCCGGTGCCTACAAACTCCCCTGTTCGTTTCCCGACCGACAATATTTTGCGATATGACCCGGTTTCTGACATTTGTAGAATATTGTTTGTCTGTTTGATTGCCACCGAGAACCCTTATGATGATTACTTTCCTTCGATTTGGTGTCTCTCTCACGATAAACATAGGGTCCTTTCTGAAGATTTGCTCTGGGTTTATCGAGTTCTCCCTGACCTCCGGAACTCTCTGTTTCTTTGTTGTTGTTTCCGTGTTGTATTGCCGCCATTGAATCCTGTAATAAACCATTTTTAATCCCCAAATACCTGCGGCTATACTCGATCATTTTGGTTAGGGTTTGGTCGCCGGCCCGCTCCAAATCCACCTGCAACTCGAAAGGCAGTCCAGCCATGAAAGCAGCCTTTGTTAGATCGTCGACCTTTGTTGCTAATATTTTCACCTGAGACGCATATTCATCGATAGTCTCGCTCTCGTGATACTGTAAGTTTATCAATTGACTATACGCAGAACGTCTAGTCAGGCTGAACGAGTTGTTTAATATCTTGAAGAACCGATCGCAGCTGCTTTGCGTCTTCTCGTCCGATTCTATGTAGATGTTCAGTGCAACCCCAGATAGTAAAAAGGGGGGATACGGGGCTGGATCAGTAATCTTCTGGATTTTCATGACCATTTCAAATTTCTTCGGCCAAATCTCGAAGCTGATGCTTCCATCGAATTTTTCCAAAAATTCCAAAACGATTTTCATATCATTCATTATACCCGAATAGCTTGTAACACGCGAAAAGTTTATTTTCAAATCAATGTTTAATTGATAATATTTCAACAAAATATTTATCAAAGAGCATATATTAAATATTTGAAATAATCAAAATATCTAATATCCAACAATTTGCGAATTCATTGATTGTTTGGTGCGATTTCACGGCGGTGGCGATGAATGTATGATGCTACAAACCGATGAGATTCTCGCCTTATTGCACTACGACCGATTTCAATGTTTTATTCTCTTTCAAACAACCTTAGCGCGTAAGCTAAAATTAAATTATTCCCCTCGACCCGAAAATCTTCCACTCGCACCATGGTGCTACAGCCACGCTGCGCACGCTCTGACATTTAATTTTCAAAATTTTTAAAATGGCATTAAAATAATCCGTATAAAAAAGACTCGACTGTGTACATTTGTAATTCTGATTCTAGAATGTAAAAATCAAATAAACTCATCATCTATAAAATCAATTTAGAAACGGAATTTATTTTAAATATCAATAATCTTTAGTACCGATTATTCAAATTTTTTGTGTAAAAATGGTAATAATATAACTGTGAAGAACATCTTAAATTAGGTATGTTGAAATTAGTATGTTAAATTTAGTATTTGGAAATGTGTTGGATGTTCGGGATGGATAGTTATTCGAAAATTGTTTGCATTATAAATTACAACAAAAATATTTTAAAAACCTTTTCAAAATAGTAAATCGTTTAAAATTTGAATATTAAAAATTTTATTACAGAAGCTCAATATATGGGTTCCCCATGTCCTCACGGAGAGAAATTTGTGAAGTCGCGATGGCGTCTGTGATTCACTCCTCAAATTTCACGAAAAGGATCCATTTTTTAGGCGCATCATTACTGGGGACGAAATATGGGTTCTGTATAACAATGTCAAACGCGAGAGATCATGGAGCAGGAAAGATGAACCGGTTCAAAGTATTTCGAAAGTCAATATCCATCAAAAAAGGTGATGCTGTCTGTTTGATGGGATTTTAATGGAGTCATTTTTTTAATAATTAATTCGGAAGTCTACTGCCATCAGCTGGACAAACTGAATGATGCACTTCAACAGAAAAGGTGTAGTGTTCCTCCAGGATAATGCGAGACCTCATACAAGTTTGGTAACTCGATAAAAGTTTTTACAGCTTGAATGGGATACACTGGCACACCAACTATATTCTCCAGATCTGGCGCCTTCGGATTATTATTTGTTTCGGTCAATGCAAAATCTTTTGGACGGTAAAACCTGTATCCCAAATGATGATGTCAAAAACATCTGGATCAGTTTAATTAAACATTTATTAACATTAACAACCATTATTAACAACAACATTATTCCAATTTATTCGTAATTTCGGGTGTTTCGACGCAATCTATTTATCGAGCCATTTTCGCATTTCTTCGTGTTTTGTGAACTTCTGTTCCGCCAATCCGTGAGTCATTGATCGAAATAAGTGATGTCAGGAGAGTAGGGCTGGTTGGGTAAGGTTCCCAGTTAAGTTCTTTTATTGTATTTATGACCGGTTTTGCAACCTGAGGTCTCGCATTGTCGTGAAGCAATATCGAGTACTCGTGTCTTGTGGTCCATTCCTGTCGTTTGGTGGCAACTTATCAGTTCAGATTAATTAATTGCTCTCCATAACGAGCCGCCGTAATAGTTTCGTCAGGTTTCAGAAGTTCATAATATAAAATACCCTTCTGATCCCAACATATGGAGAGAAGCACTTCCTTTCCATGAATGTCATGCTTAGGAGTCATCTTTGGTGCCTTTCTTGGGTCTGTCCATGATCTCTTTCGTTTTGGATTATCGAAATAAATGTACTTTTCATCACCAGTGATAATTCGATGCATGATAGATTTGCGTTTCTGTCGATCAAGCAAAATTTTGCACGTACTTCAACTTCATTGCTGGCGTTCGGTCAGTTCATGCGGTACCCATTGTCCTTTTTTCTGAATCTTGTCATGTCACGCAAGCGATTTGAAATTGTTTGCTGTGTCACACCTAACGCGTCAGGCAATTGTTGTTGCGTTTGGGAATCATCTTCATCAAGCTTTGGTCGACTACCGCGGTCTTTGTTGCTCATATCAAAATCGCCTTTTCTGAACCTCTTAAACCATTTCTGATAGGCTTTGGCAGTGATTGTATCTTCGCCATATACTTCAGCAATTATATTTTGAGAATCGATCGCACTTTTCTTCGAGTTAAACATGAATAAAAGAGCTTCTCGCAAATGCTCTGCTGTTGGAGCTTCGATGTCATCTGTAACATTTAAAATGAAAATTTGTTCGAATAATTGTTTATTAACGAGACATGAGCAAAATTTTATCACTTAAGCGAGATGACAAATTATGAACGTTTGGCTGAGGATTGTCCCAAAATTAATTAAACCTGTGATGAAAATAAATGTGAAAATCCATATTGGTGTTCTTAATAACTAGGATGAACCCGTTTCGCCAGGTCTGGCGATTTTTTTTGTTAACTAAATGCCTGTAAGGAAATTTAAAACGTTGAAATGGGCTTAAAACCGATATAAATTAATAATTAATGAATTCACAATTATCTCTCGACTTTTCTAATTGTTTTTTTTTCACGGATTGCTTCGGTTGGATAACTGAGAACATACTGTATAGAAGTTCATTTATCCGTTTATCCAGCAGGAACTTCACACAGACAGAATGACAGACAGAAATCACAATTCTATTAAAGATAATGACTAAAAGTAATTTGTTTAAAACATTATTTTATTGAAGTTTATGTTTAAAAAATTGATTAATTGTTCAATTTAAATAAAAATCGTTTTAAATTGATTAAAAATATAAATCATAATAAGAAAGGAAAATAAAAATTAAAGCATATATTAATAGACAACTGTAACAATAAAATCCCGATTCATAAAGATGTTTTGCTCGACAATGAATTCTTCAAATCGTTGTTTAAATCCTCGATGATTTTCTTCACCGCATTCGACGTGGCCATATAGTCGGACTCCATTGACTTACTTGAGATAAATTCTTTCATCACGAAATTATTCTGCTCCAAATGTTGCCATTTCTTTTCCAAATTTACCAGTTGAGTTTGAGTTTCATTCTCTTCTAATTGCAATCTTGAAGAATCATATTTATTACTGAGATGCTGCATTAACTTGCGCATATATTCTCGTCTCCGAGATAGAATTTCCTTTTCTTTTACCATCTAAAATTGTTTTTAATACTTTTAAGTAATTAATTTTTTAAAAATATTATTAATTGCTGATAATAAATAAGGAAGATTGAAATACATGAAATGTTCATAAAACTGTGTATATGTGAGTGTGTTATGCTGAATTTTTAATATTCGAATTCACGAACTACCGTCTTACCTCGAAAAAACATCTAGGCGTTGTATAATAACTTTTTTGAGATAAACAAAAAAATCATTATTTGTAAAAAATGAAAAAAAAATTTCTCACATTTTTGAACCGCCTTTTAAATTGATTAAATATGTTTTTATTAAAATTAAATGTAAAGAAAATTGTTTTTTTGATTTACTCTACAAAAATTGTTTTTGATAAATATATGAGTTTCTCTCGAATATCACGCCCTGAGTGCTTTATTCGAATTGAGCGCTAAGTATGTGTACAATTCGAACACAACACCTAGGCGTTTTTTCGAGGTAAGACGAGAGGCAATCTTTTGGCGAAATCCTGAATTATGTTTAAATATTAAAAATCTAACTTTTAATTTGAAAAATTTTCAAATTAAAATTCTAAATTCGTGAATTCAGTAAAATTATTTGCTAAGTTCGTAGTGAATTAGACAATTAAATGAAACTTATCATACTAATTAATAACAATGAGACAATTCTCATTTGAATTTTTATTACTACAACATTTAGAGTCATTACAACTCTCCGAAGGTCTTTCATAATTTGACATCGCTCTAATTGGTTTCGTTATTTCTATCTTTAATCATGATTATTCGAACAATTTTTCTTAATCTTTTAAAAAATCATAATTTTTAAAAATATTAATTAAAAATAATAATTTAAATCACTTCTAAATAAAAACACAAAATTATAAAAATGTTATCAAATTATTAAAATGACTTTAAATTTAATTAAATGCTTTTCTTTTCTTAAAGCAAATATTAAACTTGATTTAAATTGTTAATTTAAAAAATAAAAACTTATTATTTTAATTATGTTTGAATAGTCAATCACTTTAAATTTAAAAGAAATACCAATTTCAATCTGGGTGGGAGAATCACCATTCTAAGTTCAGCATACTCAAATCAACATATAGCATCAATACATTCACACATTCAAACAACTTAAAATATTCCTCACAATACTCAAAGGAATCCTTTCATTTTTAGCCTTCACCTTTTAAAAGAACGTTAGAATAAACATATCATTTTCTAAACTTCAATTGATACATACAAACAGTTGATTTGAGAGAATGGAATTCATCGTTTTTAATGTATTTTTACATATTTTTTAAAAATAATAAATAAATTAATTTTTATTCAATAATTTATTTGTAAAATACTTTTTAATTGTCTTAGTCCAGTATTATTTATTAAGTTTAATACATGGTGTGGATTGAACGATATATTTATTCTTATATATATTTTCTTATAATTAAATATTACATTTAGCGTTTATACAATGAATGTTTTTACCATGATAAAAGACAGTATAACTACAGTCATTTTTAAAACCATAATTTAATTACTTATCCATATAAAATATTAAAATACAATAGATAAAAATATCTATGATGAATGATTTCTCAATAACGAGAATAATAATTCACATATGCATAAAGTGGTTTGAGTTACTCGAAAAAAAAGATAGTTAGGTATACTTATCTATAAATAAAAATATTTTTTTACAAAAGGAATATTAAAAATTCAATTTAAATCCAATGTCTTTTTGACAAAATACATCACGAAATAAAATACCAATATAAAATATAAAGTAATCAAAATTTATGTAGATTAAAAAAACCAAATGAATAATTAATTTCTTATGAAAGTAAAAAGAGATCATTGGACAAAAGAAACTCATTAAATTATAAATGCCTGGAGGATTCTGAATGTAATTAGAAAATTCGAATGATTCGAATGACAAATTTTTAAATTTAGTTAAAATAATAATAGTAATATTTTTTTAATAATTTCTATGTGATATTAATGCATTTTTTTTTGAAAATAACAATTCCTTTTTAATATGAAGGGATATTCTCATTCAAATGATTCTTCAATGTAGAATTATTCTAAACAGTGATATTAACATAGTTAATTTCTTCTGAACATTTTAACAGTTCTTCGGAGAGTGTCATTTGAAGCATTGTTCATTAGGTTATTGCCATAAAAGCAATGTTCAAACAGAAGGTAAATAAAGAAATCATTCAGTGACCTAATGATGGCGATCGGTCAGTCACAAGATATTGTCCTAAATTACATTTGGAAATGGATGAGTTTTGTGTTCTCAACAAAAAAAACTTTATTTTGACTTGAAACCAAAATTAATAAATATTAAATAAATACAAAAAACGATAATGAATATAATAACACTAAAGACAGTTGAGCTAAATTTTCAACTTTGAAAGTTTCTGTTTTAATTTTTAAATCGTAATTATTATTATTTATTGCTTTGAATTCAGTGTTGATTTAACAGTCGGTCAAATAAGTCGGCTCCCAGCATTATTCGGCGACGCGCTATACCTACAGATTTATCTCGATGCGGCCTATGCATATTGACCATGTCTTTAAATGGATTCACTCTGGTCGCTCCGCAATTTTGTATTTTATTTGTTGATATTATTTTTTAATAACGAAAAAAAATGATTTTTTGAAATATAATTAGCAAATAAGTGTTAGAAATCGTCATTTATCAAAAAATATCAAATTAGTATTTAATTATTTTCATAAAAATGTTCACAAAATTCCTTATAGAAATATCAAAATCATCATTATTCGAAATAACATTTAACGACTATTACAGTTTGCGAGCGATTTCATCGACTTCCGGACGTCTTTTGGCGAAGGCGCTGCACACATAAAATTGAATTGGTGCGGGCTATCCAGATTGACCACGTCCTTATTGAGGATTCACCCCTGTTCCTCCACAATTTCATATTTAAAAGCATGACCGACAAACAAAAAACACACATTTTAGACAAATATTATATAATTTGCAGTTAGAAGTGTCCTTATACATTATCTCATGTATACATTTATTTATTTATTATTTATCTCATACATTTTAAATAGATGTTTTTCGTTTCTTATTTTTAGGAAAGTGAAACGTAATATGTTTATTTCCAATATATTTATTAAATCTACAAATTAACATTTAAATTATCATAATATTTAAAATCCACTTCTATTTTTAAATAATCAATCAACAATCTAGATAGAAGTGTCACCAGTAAAAAGTTAATTTAAATAACGATTTCACGATTAAAAGATTATTTATTTTTAAGAAACAACTATATTTTAAAAAAATATTGACATGTTTGTAAAAAATAAGTAGTTATTTTAATAAATTAACTAACAAATAAATAAATTAATCAATTGAGAATTTTAATATAAAATAAATAAATAATTAAAACATTACCTTTCTTTTGTTACTTTCTGCATCTCGTTTGACTTTATCGAGATCTGAGTAAATATCTATCTCTTTTTCCATACTACCGATTTTTTCAGTTAATGTTTTCATTTCCTAAATAATGAAAATAATTTATCTACAAATAATAAAAAATTAATAAATTGTGAAGTTTATTAATTTCGACTGTTTAATCGTCATCGTCAGAATATGAGTTTCGAAAAAAACGAAAGTTACTTATATAGTGCAGTTAGTGATTATTTAATCAATACGTCATCAATACATCATTTAAAAACTCCCAACAAAGTTATAGAGACGTTTGAACATTCATTTTAAGATCCAAAGATCTTATATATAACGTTTACCATGTCACTCTCCCAATAATTCTTAAATTTAAGTGTTGTGAATGTATGTCTACTTGACAATGTCTTCTATGTCCAGCAATGTTACTTCCACTTGGAACACAGTTGTAATGATAAATTATAATAATTATTTTTTAATTTTATTTTTGAAATTCTTATTTAATAATTTCTACAATAATTTTATTCAAAAAATTTTTTAATTTAAAAATGGTTTTATGTAAAAACATTTATTTAATTGATTTAAAATTCAGTTTAAATTTATATACTTTATCAAAATATTCCAATTTCAAATAGTTAAAGATTTAATATATTCATAATTAGAATTTTAAATATGTTATGTAGTAATTTAAAATATTAATCATACTCGAACATCAAAAAATACCAAATTTTCATCTGGTGTTGGGAGAAGCACATTTCCAAATACTAAACTCAACATATTAAATTTAAAATATTCCTCACAATAATAAAAATAATAATTTTTTTATTTACTTTCAATTATTTATTGTTTCCTGGAAATGAAGAGGAAATTATTGAAATGACATGCAATAATTAGTAAATTTTTCATATTTGAAATAGTTATTCTTATATGAAATCGAATTTTAATTAACAATTTATAAAATTAATACCGTTTTCAATTTTCCTGAAAGATAATTAAATCACGACAGCCATAGTAGCCGAATATTTACTGACTCAATTGAAGTATTGCATGATTTTTTATCACTGTTTTAAATGGTGTAATTGATAAAAATTAAGATTTTATATTCCTAATTAAAGATAAAACATATCCCAATATTGTGATAAAATTAACATTTATTTTATGTTTTTGTGACATTAAATTATTACGCTAATTAATTACGCTAATTAATAAAATTAAAGGCTAATAAATTATTTCTAAAAAATATTATTAGAAAAAAATATTAATTATTTTAAAATATTTTAATAAAACTAATAAGATGAGAAGAATAGATAGATCAAATGAGCGTCATAATAAGGTATCAATTGTTGAATTACTGAGATGTAAGCTTGAATTTTAAAAGGAATGAAGGAAGAAACAACAAATATCCCTGAAGAATGTTTATGTCAATCGATTTTATTCAAAACTAAAAACGTTTCCCCACAACTTAGTGGTTCAAAAGTGTTCATATTCGAAAAACTCTCGCTTGCATAGAAACTTAATAATTTTTTGTTAAAGTTCGAATCATTTTAATTATTAACTTTTCCACCATCTTTACTGATTTGTTTTCTTTATCAAATGTAAAGACCATTAAGTATTTATCAACTAAAATGCTTCAGTGATATTTGCCAAAAACAAATTAGGAAGTTGATAAATTCTAAATATCATTTATTTTACTAATAAATTTATTATATTTTATCTTTACTTATATATGTATATTTGAGCGGTTCTTCTTAACCGGTGATTATAAAAGTTTAAGGCATTACATTTTTTTATTATACCTTATAAAAAATCGTTTAAATACACATCCTTCTTTCAACTATTCCTAGTATTATTCATTGTTAATTACTTGTTAAAATATTCAATAATCAAAAACGCAATTTGGATCTGAAAACTTTAATAATTTAAAATTTTCCTTTTTTGCGATATATTTCGGTGGATTTTACATCATCTTCGGGCAAAATTTACAACAATTGTACTACCGTATATTATATATACGATTTCAGAAAGCCTTAGTAGTAGAGAACCTAGAAAAATGGCGCACAGTCGTTGGCTTACTACTGCTAATCGTTTGTCGCATTTACGTTTCCACGATAGAACCATCTCAAAATTTACTAACAATAGTGGAATACATCATTAAAATCTATGCTCCTGTTTGATTTCAAATTAAACATAAACCTCAGTGTTACTACGGTGCGACACATTTATGGAAAGATATTCATTTGTCATGTTTTTTATCATCCGTTGTGAAAGACGTAGTTGACAAATGTTTTCAAGGAAATGACTACTTTGGTCACCCAGGAAACGTTTAATTGAATATGATGGTTGATGAAAGAAAGCATATCTGAAATCTGGCAGTCAGAAAAATTAAAGTAGCACACGAAAGTGTTGATTGCTTCTCTACAAATTCTACTAGTAGTGATATTAGAAAATTCACTATACCAAAAGTAAATTTTGAAGCAATGGACTACTATGAGTTGATAGACTGGCTAAATTTTCCACGACTTGAACCACCATTACCTGCAATCTTACGGAAAATAGTCTTGAAAAGAACACTGAAACCGGCAGTGTAGCGCATCTTCAAAATTATCCGTGTTACACACAGGCAGTGGAGAGAAATGTGAAAGTTGTTTCAGGTGCAGCAAAGTCAGTTTGTGGCAGTGAACGTAGAGACGGTTTCATTAGAGCAAAGCATGAATCACGAAAAAAGATGTCCAAATATTCTACCAAAAGTGACTGGAAATCTTAATGTGACACTTCTTTCTGAACTCTTGAATGTTTCTTAAAGCTTAACATTATATTTCGTGTGTTACTGGTGTGATATTTCTCTATTTCTATCGATATTAGGGAATAAAATAATAAATCTCATTGATGTTAATTCTATTCTTTGTTTAATTTCGTTAGTCACATAATACGCTTTATATTTAAAATTATAAATAATTAGATAATTGAACAACAAAAGACAAATACATTTATTACAATACACAAAAAATTTTTCAAGCTTAACTAAATAAAATCCTGTCTTGTAAGTGCTAATTGAATAAATCTCCTCATATTTCTGTACCTAAAATTCACATTTTGATCCTCGAAAATTTCAATAATTTTTTCTTTACTTTGTGCTCTTGTAATTTGTACTAACATGAAGGCGGCAAGTTTGCTTTTAAAAACTCTAAAAAACTGATTACGGTGTTGTAAATTTATATGTAATATTTTTTTTTGTAATAAACTGATTACATCTCGTCTATGTTGAAATCGACAATCACCAATTATCAAAATATCATTGGAAAAAGATACAAAGTGTGGAGTCCGTTTCGAATTGATAAATTCGATGAAAGTAGTTCCATCAAATGATCCATCTTTAATTTTATAACAAATCAAATCTGTCTTTTTAATTGCAATCATGCACTTAATATTACTTCCTCTACTAGGCTTAAATAGTTTATTGCATTTTGAATGTTTTGGCGAGTGACCATAATTTCTTGTTACGTGTAAATTGATACCCGTTTCGTCCATAAAAAGTAAATTATCATCATCAATATGTTCAATCGAACGAGCCTACATTTCTCATTTCGATATTTTTTGCGTTGTTGCTTACCCGCGGAATTGTAACGAGCCTTTTTCGTGTGAATTCCATTTCCTTTAGTGTTATGCTAATGGTACTTTGACTTTTTAAAATACCATTCAATGCCAGCTCATCCACAAGTTCTTTTTGGTTATAACTAATGTCTCTGAGCAAAAACTGAGACAGTTTTTTTTAATTTCTGAGCGAAGGGTGATTTTTCTTCGTTTTTTGGAACTTAAAATTTCCTCGTAAATTTTATAGCTAATTTTATTTTATTAAATTATATGCAGTTTGTTGTGTAATGTCACAATCTTTTGCGATTTGTTTTTTCGAATATTTTTTTTCCAAACATATGCGTATTCTTTTAAGATTTTTGTCGGTAATTGTTTGTCTCTTTTTTGGTTTTTTACTTGATCTCCTTCATTTAAGTCCTACAGATCGTCATATTCATTATAGTTAATCATTATTAAGAAATTTAAATTTTTATTAACATTGTGTTTAAATTTCGATTATTCAAACATAATAAGTCTAAATACATTAATGAATAGTTTTAAATATATTATTACATAACCCTGTATTTAAAAATTATTGAAAAAATAAAAAATATATAATTCGAAGATATTGTTCCTAATGTAAAATTAAATATAGATAAAATATTTAAAGATTTTACAAGTTAAGAGACATAAAAAACTGTGCCATAATACCTAAGATGAATTTTATATAAAATGATCAAAACTAACTAATGTAATCTTGTTTTCAAGTTGATCAACTTTTGCTAAATCTTGCGCAAGTTTTGTTCTTTCCAGAGACAAATTTGAAGCAGTATTTTCTGATTTATTGACTTCAGAACTTTTAAAAAGAAGTTGATCTTGCATTTGTTTTAATTCATCTTCTGTTGGTACTTGCCCCATTCTTGTCATACTACGGGAAATTCGCTCTAAAATGGATGTTATTTCAGTCTCTAAACTATCTAATTTGGTTAATTCAATTTCCTAAAGTAATGATTATTGTAATAAAGAACATAATTTTAAACTAAAAAACTTTATTATGTTCAAAGTTAGAGAGGAATTCGTCCATTTGTTCTTCTCGTTTCTTTAAATCGCGATATTTTTGCATTTGTTCACCTTGATTGTCATCAAGATCCCGATCCACAGTAACTAGCTCGTCTTGAAGAAATTCAAGACGATCTTTATATTCTTTGATTCTATAAATTTATAACTTTTAAAATCAGAGAAATGAAAGAAATTATTTATTATTAAAGTTTTAATTATATGTATTTTGATTTTGTCGGAAAATCAAGACATCTCTCTAACAAGAAAATTAAAATTAAGGTAAAATCCCATGTATAAGCTGCAACTTATACTTGCAAAAAGCAGCATAATTGAGCGAATGCTAATTCGTAGGATTTTACAATATCTACATGTAGTAATTTTAATCTATTCGTGCACGTCACTAATTAGAGGACGAGACATTTGGCTAGCTTGAGAGCTACACCCGGGGTTCACCTGAGCTTATTTGAATTTCTTCACACTGACATTCATGGTACTTGGCAGAAATTACATTGCATCAAAACCGTTCACCAACCATCACAAAGCTTTGTTTTAATTAGACATTCGGATTCTTCTAGTTCGTGCCAATTCAAGGTTGATCACTTATTTTATAGCGACGTTGAAAATTTCCGAAAAACAAACCGTCTAGCTAAATTTTCCCATCAATCAGTCGAAAAAGCGCAAAAACAAAAAATATATAACAAAAACCATAGTTACTCCCGCCTAAGACAGCTCAAATTCCATCAATCGACTTATCAATAAGGCCAATCACAACCGGTTTCTAGAGCGAATCATTTTACCGAAGGTACGGATCTAATTTGCCGACATCCCTCACCTACATTGGTCTGAAACTAGAGGCTGCTCGTCTTGGGGACCTGCTGCGGATATCGGCTTGAAACAAAATTTATAAGTGACCCATCAGATTTTTTAGGACACCTGGGAAGTTTTGGACATTACGTGAAATGCAATGATTTTAACAATTCAGATCCATTTCTCCAAGCAAGTTGTTTTCTGGGACACGGTTATGTATACAAGAAGAAAACTCTTCCCAGAACACCAGGTAACGTCTCTGATATAGCTTGCGTTGCTACTATGTGTTGCAAAAACAACAAATTTCTGTTTTCAAGTTCAGGAATATTAACCTGATTCATTTCCGCTTTAAGAGGCTACCAAAAAAAATAAACAAATTTTCAATCCGCTCTTTCTGATAACTAAGATACTAGATCGCTTAGGACCGATTAATTTATGTTCAAATACTGTTCTTTTGGAACCCTTTTCCAATTAAGTTTTCAAGGATCTCACTTCAATAATTTTAGAGTTTTAACATAAAATATTTTATTAATTAAAAATTTAACAAAAAAAATTAATTTTAAATATTAAAGTATTTTTAAGTATTAAAGTATTAGGAAAACATTTGTGAATAATTCTTATTGAAAACTTTTGGTAAAATTAATAATAATAAATACCCTCGAGACTGTATCCCTACCAATATAATAAATAAAACAGTACAAATTAAATGTAAAATTATTATAATTGATAACAAACCATAAGTAACAGTAAAATAATAAATAAGTAACAGTAAAATTATTGATAAGAGCTATAAGACAGCAAGTTAAATTTTTTAAGTATTTATATCTCTGGAATTTGATGAGACTGTAATTGTGGAAACGAATTAATGATTCCATTTTTGCCCTTAGTTTCTGTTATTTTCAAAATATATTAATGATAAATTTGATATAAAAAAAATAATCGCTTCTGAATTGGTATAATGTTGGATTCGTATGATAGAATAATGAATGTAGGATTAGGATTGGTACTGGAAATTCCATTTAGGTATTGAGAAAAAAAACCGGACTCGAATTCGTATTATTTACTTGATTTAATTATTTGTGAATCAAAATCGCTTATATAATGATTCGTTTATATTTTATTATAAATATTTAATATAGTATATTTTAATATAAATAATTTATATAAATAATATATAACTGTAAATAAGAATAAAATATAATATACAAATAAATAATAAAATATGATATTTGGTGACAGAATGGATGGTGTGTGGAAATAGTGGGTACACTGCACTTCCAATCGACAAATCTTTATTACATCATCATGAGTTTCGCATTGAAAGGTATAAACTAAAATTGTTTTGAAATTAAATTTTATTTTAGCGGTGTTTTCATTTTTATAACAAATAGTGAGTTTAAATTTTGCTAATTTTAGGTTGAAGTAATAAGCAGCACATTTTGATTTCTTGATTGAAAAGTTTAAAGTGAGTGTCGTAAAGTTTTATTTTTCATTATGAATCACCCAAACTTTAAATAAACTTTAAAATATTTTTTTATTTTAAAATCAAACCTTTTACTTAAGTTTTTATTTGAATTTATTTCATACATTCGAAGTAATTTATTAAGTAAACTATTTCTTTTCATTTCTGCAAACTTTTTAATGCAGTTTTTAGAAAATTACGGAACGTATCTCTATTTTTTAAGACAAGTAAAGTCTTTATAATGCGAAATTTTTATATGACATTTTTATACAACATATCCAGTACATAAAACGAAACCGTGCAGTATATACTACCCAAATTCATAAGTATTCGGACAGGTAAAATAATTCTTACTAAAAATTTTAAATTATAAATAATATGAACTTATTTGTATTATAGATGAATTAATTTGAGATTTTACGATAATCTAAATACAATTCTAAAATAATTTGAAGAAATCAAATAAAAAAGTTAACGAATAAAAATTTTATTCGCATTTAAAAATTTGTTCTCAAATTCAAAAGAATTCGGACACCTACTATTTAAAATCTTGTAACATCGCCCTTTGCTTTTATGACATCTTACATTCTTCTATTCATTAAATTGTATAAATCCTGACATTTATCAATGGGAAAACTATTTATATATATATATATATATATATA
>MQRK01206334.1:5241-26830 GCA_001938485.1 Girardia tigrina | reverse complement strand
TATATATATATATATATATATATATATATATATATATATATATATATATATATTTGCAAAATAATTTAGATAAAGGTTTAATAAATGACTTAGTTCACAAATTTTAAAAATTTTTTTGTTCCAATTTTAAGGACGCTTCACGGACATAATGTAGGCAAACAAACATATAGGTCACAACAATTAAGGGCACAAAATAATAATCAAAATACAATATTCAGAAAGATTTTAATCATTTAAGAAAATTATTTGCAAAAATAAAGGGGAATGTAAAAGTGGTTTCAATGATATCCAAAGTTCAAAAATAAATCAAAAACGATTTGTGAATTCCAAGCTAAACTACTTTATAAATCTACTTGTCACGGGTGTAAAAATTCGTACATTGGAAAGACCGGAGCAGGACAACTGGCAGCAGGATTTTATTTATTATTTTTGTTTTAAGAAAAGCTAGTATTTTTTATTTGAATTTATTTCATACATTCTAAGTAATTTATTAAGCAGACTATTTCTTTTCATTTCTGCAAACTTTTTTATGCAGTTTTTAGAAAATTACGGAACGTATCTATATTTTTTAAGACAAGTAAAGTCTTTATAATTCAATTTAATGTTCAATCATAAATAAAAATTAAAGTAAAATTTATATTAATAAAAAATGAAATTTAAAGTGTAATCATAAATAAAATTATAGTAAATTTAATGTAAATAAAAAATGAAATTTAATGTTTAAAATGGAAATAAAATGTAAGGGAAGAATGTGACAATTAATAACATTAATTTTAAAAGTATAATCACCGATTTGTACAATTAAACAAAAACAATTATTATATCATAAACTTAATTTTTTGCGGCGAGTTTTCTACAGCCAGCTGTCGTGTACCGGGAGAGACAAATCGTCATTTCAAAACCCGAATTATTGAGCATTAACAATCAAATTAATCGAGTAAGGTTATTGACCATTGGTTACGTTGTAAAATAGGATCTCTTCTATGTCAAACGTAGAGTTTTCAGTTTAAAAGAAGGGCTTTGATTAACCTTATGAAAGACAGTTTTGTGAATAATGATTCACAAAACTGTCTTTCATAAGGTGAATGAGACACTACAACTCATTAATTAATATTCAAAATGGACAAAATAAGATATTTTCCAAGGAGACAATAATAACATACCTGTTCTTTTCTTGCGTCAGAGTATGTTCTGTCATTTCTAACTACGATAGAAAAAAACTATGTTACGATAACACTTAGAAAAGTTTGAAACCTAAATTGTGTGTTCTCAAATAGCTGCCGCGACATGTATAAAGTTTTTTTCATCGACACGGTTTTTAAATTACAAAAGATATAAATTATTCTACACAATTTTCTGAGGAATTTTTCTGTCATATAAGAAAATAGTTCGGTCTACACAACACATGGAATATTTTCTAAAAAGGATCATATTATAGTAGAAAGAATATTAAAAAGAAAGTTGAAAATAGATGTAATAAATAATTATTTATGAAATAAATAACAACACAGTGTTAAATATGTATCAGTTTTCATTTTCCAATTTTATACTTTCCAAATAAACAGTTAAAATGAATAAATACTGAAATAATTTCCAGGCAGCTTCACATGACAGATGTTAATATTGATTAACAGAAGAAAAGTTAGTAATTTTTTTATATTTTATTTTAAAAACTTAATAAATAAATTCAAACAAACAATAATAATTCAAAAAACAATATTATAAGCAATATTTGTATGAAATGTAAAGTTAATTTGAATTTATAATTTGCTAAAATATTTCTCACTGTCTGTTAATGCTGATAATCTCTTGATTGTCGTCCTTCACTTGTTTCAACAACCTCTCTCTCTCTTGTTGAGGATCTCCTCGAGTCTGTTCTTCACTAACCAATTGATCTCGTTTAAATTCAAGCTCACTCAATTCGTTGTAAAGCCTCATGGCTTGTTGTTTTATCTAATACCAATTCATCAAACATTCATTCCTCAAAACTGATTATTTACATGTGATTGTTCGAGTTCTTCCTCAAGTTCCACTTTCCTTATGTATAATTTATCGAGTTTTTCTTGCAATCTAGACGACTGTTTAAGAAAATGCTCATTTTCTTCTTTAGCAGTCTCATATCGATTCTTCAATTCTCGCGACATGTTACTAACAACACTTTCTGCCATTATTCTTTCCTAAAAATGTTTTAAATTACATATTTACCGTAAATTAAATTTATTATTAAATTGAAAAAAAATAGATACAAATTGAAATTTCGACCAGCAATATTTATTTCCTCATATAATTACGCTATAAAAGAAAGAATGACTTGAAGCTTTGTTAATTCTCTTAATTAAAAGATTGTATTCCTTCAGCTATTTATAAGGGATTAAAATAAGTGATATCGAGTAGAAACAAATATGTTAAATTGGACAGACCTTTTCAATCTGATTGGATATTTTGATGAAGATACAACATCGACGGAAAAGAGAATAAAGTGTAGTTGAATAGGCTTACTTGAGTATTCAAACTCTTTGTAGTACTATCGACGGACTCTAAAATACAACATGCATAAGAGTACTGATATTTCACAACATACAAAAACAACTTTTTGATGAATAAGGAAGTCAAAATTCGAATAGTTCTTTATTATAAAACGATCCAAGATGTGTCGATTTACATTGCTTGTAACGATAACAGACAATAAATAATCCAATAAATAAACTAATAATCAAGTATTTATTATAAAATCCTCAAATATTAAAAATTAAAAAGAAAAATATTTTCATGACCATTTACATTCTTTCCAAGGTTATTTAGCATGTTGACAAAATCAAAAAATCATGACATTTAAGTCCAGTCCTCTAATTCCATTAGGTGCTTGCCGAACTAGTCGATTTCATGAAGCCTTGTCGGCTCCATATAATCATAGAGCTCGTTCCGATTGTTGAACGAAGTAATCGCAGTCATGTCCGAAAATGGAGTCTCTGGTCCCATAAGGCGGCTGGGTCGGTGATAGTCGAAAGCTTCAGCTCATCGGGGACTGCTGTGACCCGGCCAGCAAACTGAACCGACAAGGATTACTTCGGAATCGAATTGGCTACCCCACTAAAGACCGATTGTGAAAAATCCACGAGAATCTTCTTATGATTCATTACTGCATCAACGTTTCTAGCTGCTTGTTGCAAGTTTTCCTGAGTTTTCTTCAAGTCCTCGTAGATTGTTATATTAATCGTTGTTTTGACAGATAAAACGCATCGATTATTCGAAATAATGACGATAAAAAGATGAGCGCGCAAACGTAAATTTTTTTATTCAAAAACGTATATTTGTACATGCGTTTAAACTGCTACATTTTATATCGTTATTTTTTGTTTTTTTATTTACATTTGGGTTCTTGATTGTGTTCTATTGAAAATTTAGAAGAAGACATTTTTGAAACTTTTATTTTATAACAACATTAAAGATTGTATTTAAACAAGTTTTGCGTAAGAAAATTTCGGAGGAACTATTTTTAATTTTTTAGCACAAACCAATAATATCAGAATAATTGTAAATACATATACAGTAAAACCTCTCTATAAGGAGTTATTTGGGACCGAGAAAAATACCTCTCTATAAGAAATACCTCTTTATACCAGGTAAACGAACAATTATATGATTAGGTATGTGTAGAATTTCTTGGAACTTCATAGACTGGTACTTGAAACATCTATTGCTGTTGATTCCAAATAAAAATATTCATTATTGTTGAAAATAAAGGTTTTCCTTCGCTGCATACTTAATCAATACTTAAATTTGTTAACATGTCCTTAAAGTGGGTTGTCCTTTTTTCTGAATCTTGTCATGTCACGCAAGCGATTTGAAATTGTTTGCTGAGTCACACCTAACGCGTCAGGTAATTGTTGTTGCGTTTGGGCATCATCTTCATCAAGCTTTGGTCGTCTACCGCGGTCTATGTTGCTCATATCAAAATCGCCTTTTCTGAACCTCTTAAACCATTTCTGATAGGCTCTGGCAGTGATTGTATCTTCGCCATATACTTCAGCAATTATATTTTGAGAATCGATCGCACTTTTCTTCGAGTTAAACATGAATAAAAGAGCTTTTTGCAAATGCTCTGATGTTGGAGCTTCGATGTCATCTGTAACATTACAATAAAAATTTATATGCTAATTTTTTTTTAAAAATTCAAAAAGTATTCGATAGAGCTTCAAACACTCTACATCATCGATACAAACAAATGTTATAGAAAAGTTTATTAATGGAATAATATTAGACAAAGTGAAAAGAATTTTCATATTTGTACACCTAATATTATAAAAATAGATACAATAATAATAACATTAGTAGTAATAAATAATAATAATAATTATTATTATTATAAATAAATTATAATAAACATATCAAACCTGCTCTAGTTCAACTTCACAAGATTTTAAAAGACTCTCCTTCGATTTCTTCTCCTCAAAAAGATGTTCCAGTGTTTTCTCAGCTCTCCGATTTGCTGTATGCAACTCCTCGTAGTCCATCTCGATCATCCGCATGTCATCATTCGTATTCATCTTGTCGACGAGTGTGTTATAGTCGCCCAATTCTCCCTAATCAGCCCAATCGATCGTCAATAGAAACCACAGTAACGAAAACCTGAAGTCCTTTAATTTCCATTGCTAATTTCTCGGCCATTTGTTCATACTGGAGATAGCTCGAGCTGTCCTCTTTCGCTTCAATCATCTGTTGATTCAGCACTCGCAATTCATTGTTTATTTCGTTGATTTTGCCTCGTAAAATTCCAAAATAAAAATTTTTATCTTCGATTTGTCTGCGACTTCCTTTCGAGGTTTTAGGACCTCGTAAACCTGCAGAGATATCCATAAGATAATAAATTTTGGTGTATTTAGTTATGAGTTTCCACCGGTTTGAAAGTATAAATCAATGCAAACAATTCAACTATAACCACGTGTTAGACATTCGTTTTTGTACATTATCTTTAAGTTTTTTTAAGAAAATTATTTCTGCTATTTTTTAATAATTTTTAAAATATTTAAATTTAAAATTTTTTATTTTAAAATTTGTAATATGTTTTGTTTGAAAAATTTTTAGCGCAATTTCCATACTGACAATTGCGATTATTAATTGGTTATTTCTGTGTGGATGGATGTGTCCGCAGCTTTAAGTCGTATCTCCTCCTCAACGAAGCAATATCGAGGGCTAGTTCCAAAAGCAAATATGTTAAGCAAGTTCGGAGGATGATTGTGGGCCAAAAAATTCCCGGAATTCCTTCCTGGATTTCCCGGAAAAGCCAAAAAACCTCGAAAAAATGCAGTTTTTGACCTATATCTCGGCAACCAGACCACTTAGCGTCTTGAAACATTTACCAATCGATTCCTGCAATAATTTAGAACAATATTGCCGAAGAAAGTTTTCAAAAATATCCTTTCGTTCGGTCACAAAAAATTAATCATAGTCAAATACTGATATAAACGTTTTAATATTTGGGCACCGAATAACATAAGGAAATTGCGCTTAAATTGTCACTAGACTTTTTATTAACTTGTTTTTCAGTTAATATATTTATTAAATTATTTCAATTTTTCTAAAATCATTAGTTAATATTAAAAACTCGTAAATCAAAAAAATAAATTTTTTATATCCATTCTTTATGCAGACAGAACTCTACTTTGCCAATAAAGTTTTTAAAATTTATAAATTTAAGATTTAAAAAATTTTAAATTAAAAAAACACATTAAAAATTAATATAAACTTCTCATAACTTTTAAGTAGATATCTTGCAATTAATATTGTTCGGGAACTCCGAATTTTTCGTTTTCTCCCATTTTGATATCTTAAAAAGTTTTTTTCGATCAAATTTTCACATAATCATTTATTGACATCGAGAATGCGAAATTGTGTAAAGTTTGAAGATAAGTGATTGAGTAGAAGGACTTCAAAAATAGGTTTCTAAATTCCATGAATATATATATAGAGAGAGAGAGAAAATGAGTTAATAAAAAGAATGAAAAAATATCTATTTTTCTAAATTTTCAAAATCAATTAATTCAAAAATTAACAAATTTTAAAAATAGAAAATTGATTTTCATTTTTTTTGGAAAATATTTTAATATTATTAAATAATAACTTACAAATATTAAAAAATAAGATAATATATTTAAAATTTAAAAAAAACAGAATTTCAGAACTACATAAATTATTGGTTAAAAAGTTGAAATATATTCAAAAATAAATGAAAATAAAAAAAAACAAAACAAATAAAAAAAATAAAATTAAAAAAAGAATAAAATTAAAATAAGTTATTGAAAAATTATCAAATAATAAAAGAAAAACTAAAAAAGATATTTTTTAGAAATAAATTAAAATAATTTAAACAATATTTTAAAATTATTGTATTTCTGACGAGGATTGTATCGACCAACAGAGCTTGGAGAATCAGTTGTTATTTATAATTCAAATATCTTTGATTTTATTGCACAACCTCAAAAGCTTAAAATTCTTGCCACTAGTGCCAAAAGTGGGGAAGTTGTATAAGTTTTCTATGTTGTTGAGATTGGTTGGGAGTGGGTGGTTTGGGTTTTTTTGGCTTGGGGTGTGGATGTGGTTTCTTATATGGATGTAGAAGAATGTTCTTATTTAGTGTTTAGGGTTAGAGGGGTATGTATTGTTTTTATTATTTCTGTAATTTTGATGATGACTATTTTTTAGTTTGACTTTTTTTGGGGGGAGGTGTTCGGTTAGTTAGTTGGATTTAGAGACGGGAGTTTCAAAGTTTGTAATAAAGAAGGTGATTTTGTTTGAATGTAATGTGTTATATTAAATATATTTTGGTTTTTGGTTTGTTGATTGTGTTAGGTTTTTTTATTTTGGTTTGGTTGTTTTAGTAGGGAGTTGTGTGTTTAGTAGATCTTTGTCTTTTTTGTTGGGGTTTGATGTTGTTGATGTGGGGGTGGGGATTGTGTAGATTTGGTGTTGTATTTCGATTTATATTCTTTTTGGGAGATGTTGCTGCTTTTTGTTGTTGTTTCTAGTGTACATTTATTTTCTTTGTTTTACATGGAGGTTAATTTGTTTCGGTTAATTTGGGTATTAAAAGGTTTTTTTGTTTCTATGGTTTTTTTAATTGTTTCTCCTAATTTGTTTTTGTTTTTGCTTTATTTTAAAAAATAAAAATTTAAACGGGGAATGTTTTCTGTGGAGACCGAAAAAAAAGACCAGAAAAAGAGACCCCGAGAAGAGACTAAGGACAATAGACACTACGTAATATTATAAAATTCATTAAATGATAGAAAAATTAAAAAAATCAAGCAAATTTTAAAACTAATAAATCAAAAAAACATTTATATATCCATGCTTTATGAGGACAGAACTTTAATTTGTGATCTTTTGTCGAAGGGAAAAGTACTACAATATTTTTTTATACAATTTTATACAATGTTATTAGTAAAATTTTAAGAATGTTAAGCTTTTGAGGTTGTGGAATAAAATCAAAGATCTTTGAATTAAAAACAATAGGTAATAACTTATTCTCCAAGCTCTGTTGGTCGATACAATTCTCCTCAAAAATACGTTAGATTTGTCTGAAGAATAGTCGGAGCTCTCCGTTGTATATTATTAATTTAATATTTTTTAATAAATTAGTAACTATTTAAATCTTTTGAAGAAAGAAAAATTTCATACTAAAGAATTTTATAACTCCATTTTGCAACTAAATAGTTACTAATAACATAATAAATTTATTAAAAATGTGATAGTAATTTTTTCTTTCACAGAAGATAACAAAATAATTCTCTTGGCCAAGAAGAGTTCTGTCCGCATAAAGATAACAGATAAAACAGTATTTTTAAAAATAATAATTTTATTTCAATTTTATTAAAAAACTTATTAAAATCTGTAAAATTTATTTTTTCAAATTTTGAAATCAATTAAGGATTTGAAGAAAAATTTAATATTTAAAACATAAAAATATTGAATATGAAATATACGTAAATTAATAGTTTTCTTAAATATTTTATAAAAATTTTAAAATTAAATATTATTTTAATTTGATTAAAAATAAATTTGAAATTGTTGGAAAATAGTAGAGATCGGCGGATTGATTACAAAAAAAATACAAACAAATTTCATAAAAAACTGAAACAAAAGACACTTTAAAAAACTCAAAATATGATATTACGGTTTAAATTAAATTATTTCGAAAAAACCGGTGGACTCATCAATTCTAATTATTAATTGCCTTGTTGAGTCATTATTCGATCTTCGACCTTTAGAGGTTGATTTAAAACGGTATTTCCAGCAAAGCCGCCTTTTGTCGATGGTCGCATTCCAGTTGTTAGCCGGGATGCGGTTCCCAACTGTCTGTTTCCACCAGTTGGAATATTACGATTCATGTTTATTTTGTTGAGAAAAATTGAGATTTTAGTGTTTTCAAATATTTGAAATTTAAATATGCGCGTTTCGTAACTAATATAACTTGTAATACGAATTTAAACAAACTTGTTTATTTTTGGAATTTAATAGCATTAGATATATTCTAAGACTTACAATTCTACAATTGTTATATCAAATATTATTATATTAGAATTTAATTTTTTCTGTGAATTTATTATTCGAAATTAAGTTAATGAAATTGATGACTTATTATGAAAAATTATTTTTTATTACTGTCGATCTACAAAATGTTAATGAACATTATTGTCAATTTGGAAAGAACTTGTCGATTGATAAATATTTTTGAAATTGAGATGAAATAATTTTACTGATTAATTCGTATTTTATATTTGTAAATTAATGATTGATATTTGAAGTTTAAGAAATTACAATCTTTTGAAAACATGGTGTTCTTTACAAAAATAACTTTTTTAAACTTTATCGTTAGTGTATTTGATAATGAAATTGTCTCAAAATACATTTATGGAGAGGAAAGGTATAAAGAATTATAGTCATAGATAATGCGAATTAATTTTACAAAAACTCAAAGTAAAATAAATTTAATTAAGGTCATAAATATGTTCGGTTTATATCAGAAAACAGTTTAGATTTCAATTTAATAGCAAAAATGAAGGTACTTATTTTATTAAAAATTTAATATAAATATGACAATTATCTCTCCTGTAATGCCATATTGACCTTGATCCTCTTAACATTTCGACAATCATCTTGTACGTTTGTTTCATGTAAAGGCAGAAGTAAAATTTATATAACAAATAAAGATCACATGCTAATTTTGAGCCACTGAAGTGCAGCATCACCTGAGCATGAACAGAATTGATCTTTAAATAAGTTCAGCCAATCCACCGGGACTTTTCTAGTTACCAGGGCCCGATTTAAGTGAGCTCAGCTGGATTGTCTAAAACTTCGCTTCCACTACAGTAAATGTGACTCTGTTTGAATTACCTAGCTTCCTGTTAAATTTTAAATTATGTGTGATAATGATGGATATATAGAATTTTAGGGATATTGGTTAATCATAAGATAAATCAGAGTTCTCTGCATAGAGTAGTAAATTTTGGCCTTTATCTAGGGGACATTCTAAGAGCTGATGACGAGTGTCCTATAAATACTGAAAGAGGTACTTCAGTACATTTAGACATGTTAATAGTGACAAAAACGAAATGTTACGACGCCAACTTGAAGAGACTACTCGAAGGAAGCCCTTCTTCACGTTCCGTACGCCCGAAACCTTTAGTGAAAGTTGTGAGGATAGTCAAACTCGAATATCCTCGTTATGTGTAAATCGGTTCCGAGCACACAGAACGAAGAACGCGAAGACAGCTCCCTGAGCTTCGACCCATCCCTTTTTGATCGATTCCCGCCTGCAGGAAAGATTCTGAAACCCTGAAGAATTTTAGAAATTAACGAAATATTAATTAATTAATTAAAAGTACCGTCGAATAATGTTCCAAACAAGTCCACCAGATAGCCATTGCAGATAATTGCAATTGTTTTTCCCCTCACATCCTGTATAAGCAATTATCAGAGGGTGGTTTGCCGGATTTAATTACTTTAATTATTACCCAAATCCGGTCGCAGCGATAAACAGTGCGGGTGCCTACAGTGCACGCGCCGGCGTTCGGTGCGTTCTGACATGAGGAGATAATTTAAGCGCAATTATCCGTTCCTCTCATCCTGCCTTGGGGTAATCAGTACACAGGATGCCCGAGTGAAACAGAAAATGCGAACATCCTGTAGGGTATAAATACCCGAGGACTGTTACACAAAAAAAAAACAAAACAACAGCACATCAATTACAACTTCACAAAATTAACAGTACAAATCGTAACTTTTACATCAATTTGGAGGTCTGAAACTATAATTTTGCCGTGTTATTTAATCGACAAGTATGGGGCTTTCTTTGATTTTTATTTATGGTTATTTATTTATTTTATGAATTATTATTTGGTCTAATTGCGTTATTAATTGATCGTTATTTAATTATATTCTTTAATACATTTTAGCGTAATATTGGCGTATTCTTATTTATTTTTTTATCAACTAATTTGACTACTTAGATCACTTTTATAATTAGTTAATCACGATTAACTATATTACTGTATGAAAATAAGGAAGTTTTCATCGGCTAATGAGGGTACTACGCGAGTCAAGGCACAAGGAAGAAGGGTGACGTTTGAGAGAGAGGTCGTTGGGTGATAGGGTGTAAATAGTTAGAAATAAACGATAATTAATAATGTCTGTAAATAATGTAAAATCATTAATAAAGTACTTCTAAGCGTAGATATAAATCAAACTTAATCGTAATGATAAAGTTGGCAATAGTAATGATAAATTAATATGGAGGAATAGTAAATAATAATAAATATTAAATGATGATGATAACATTCATAGAGATAAAGGCGAATATGATTAAATATAAATATAATCAAGTGTATATATATGTATATATTGCTAGTATATATGTATATATTACTATGTATATATAGATATATAAGTATATATTGCTAAACACAAAATATTTCTAACCAACTTTGCTTATTTATTTATTTTAGTAATGAATTAACGAAATTTAAAATTAGCCGTATTCGAGCGCTAAGAGTTATTCAAATTGTATTTTAAATTTTCTAGTTTCAATTTGATGTTTATGTTTTATTATATGATTTTAGTTACGTTTTCAAACAATATGAATTTCAATGTTTATCCAACGATCATTATTGTGGAAAGAATAATTTTCAGAAATGTATTAGATGTGTGATGGTAACTAGGATTGTGGTAACGGATCGGACGAACGTAATTGTCCGAAATTTCCTTGTGATTCAATGAAATTTGCTTGTTCGAATTCAAACCAATGTTGAGAGATATTACCGTTGTGATGGAACCCCTCATTGTTTGGATAACAGTGATGAAGTTTATTGTAAACTGTGTGACAGAAACACACAGTACGATTTTTAAAATGGTGGAAATACATCATGTATTCCAGTCGAAAGCGTTTGCAATGAAGATGTAAGCTGCTTGAATAAACCGAATTATTCAATTGATATACGTGATGCTCGAGAGACAAAGAAATGCAGTTATAAATGCATTAATACTTTTGCTTGTGCTTGTCCACCTGGGATGATGTTGGATGAGGATCAAAGAACGTGTAAATATATCGATTGTTCGGAATCACCAAATATTTGTCCCGAAGATGTTTTAGTGACAAAAACAACTTTTGATTATTTTGTTATAGTGGTCATATCCTGAAAGAGAATAAATGTATTTCTGAATATTCTGAAGACATGGCCTTTATGTTTTATCCAAACCATAACAATATTTATAGTGTACCGTTCCCTGATAAAAATGATCCCGATATTAAACATCAAAGATCAGTTCTGAAAACCGGTGTTATTTTTCGGACTTTTGATGCGAAGGAGAATGATCATAACTGGTCATTTATTCAAATTTTTTCGAAAGCAATATTTTGGCAATATATCAAGTTGAATCCCAAAATTCGTTTTGAAATAGTGCAATTAAGAGCGGAGTTGTAAAGTCATTTAACTTGACTTCACCTTACGGAACTGCATCAGTCCCAGCTAGGAATTTATTATTTTACGGTGATCTTAAGAGTCGTTCCATATCACTTATCACCGTCACCGATATGGATCCATTGAAACTTATACAGGGTGTGACAAAAGTAACGCAAAATCTTGGAACGACTTAATTTTAAATCATACTTTTAAGGTCGTTCAGAATCTATGATTAGTTTGACTCATTTCTCAGCCGATTTCTATGTTTCAACTTTTCTTTCTTATAAATAAAAAATTTGAATTTCAAATTTGCTTCATCGATTCATCGCTTGTGTTAAGCATAAATTGGATTTAAAAGTGAACGTTTGGAGTTCATTTAATCGATAATATAGAACAGATTATCAACCGAAGAAAGAATTAAAGCCGTGAAATACTTTTATAAGTGCAGCAATTACAGTAATACAGCAAAGTAATTGAATGTGGAGATAAATAAAGAGACAATTCAGCCATCAACAATTCAGAGACTCGTGAAGAAGTTTGAAAACACCAGCTCAGTTTGTGACTTTCGAAAGTCAGGACGACCTTTCGTAATAAATGATTTTAATATCCAAACTGCTGTGCTGAGAGAGGTCAATGCTACTCCAACTTCTTCGTGTCGCCGAATAGCTTGTCAGTTGGATGGTTCCGGTGATGAAATCTCTTACCGAAGTGTCCACCGTTGTTTAAGAAGCATGGGCTTGAAACCATACATCCCGAGATTATTTCATGCACTCCATGAAGACGACTCAGATCGACGCCTACACTTTGCAGAAGAATTTTTGGCTTATGCTGAAGAAAATGTTTCCTTTGTTAATTCCATCTTATGGTCTGATGAGGTAGTATTTAAGCTGAACGGTCACATTAACAGGCACAACTGCATCTACTGGAGAAGCAACAATCCCGACGAGATCATCGAAAAAGAAGTAAACCTTCCAGGAGTCACAGTCTGGTGCGGCATTTCTTCTCAAGGAATTATTGGGCCCTACTTCTTTGATGGTACTGTGTCAGGCTCGTCTTACCTTGAAATGCTATCCGAATGGCTGTGGCCTCAGATTGAGTCGAGAATACAAGGTGGTGAACGAATCATTTTCTAGCACGATCTTCAAAATTATCGGCAATTATGATTAAATAATTTCTAATTAAAATCATGTAATAATTTTACAATTACAGTTTAATAAATTGTTAGGGTTTCGAAAATATATGTGAACACTTTTGATAAAATTTTATGTACAAAAAAAATTAAAATAATTCTTTTGGTAGAATTATTAATTTTAAATAAAATAATATTTAGTTTAACAAAACTTGGAATTAAAAATTATAAATGTTTGTTTTACTTCATCAAAAATTATAAATATTTTAATCTTTGTTTTATCTCATCAATTTTCAAGGCTGAGGAGAATTACTATATAAACAGCAGCAAATCTAGTTTTAGTTTGCCCAAAAATATCTGCAAGAAATTTAATCAAGAAGAAGTCGTTGTAACAAGTAACGTAAATATAAAACTTATTTTATTTTTATTTTATTCTTTTAAAATATTGTTAAACCATAAGTACCCCGTATGGGAGAAGANGGTTTAATTTAAAGAGTACAATATCGTTCGTTTTGGGAGATTCACAGTTTTTACTGTAATCTATTAACTCGTACGAAATATTGTTTTGTGTTTTTGTTCTGTCATCAAGAATTGAATTATTATTATTATTTTTTAACTTGTTGATTTTTGTTATTTGAAATAAAGTTTTATAAAAGAATTTGTGTTAATTATTCATATATTTATGTTGGAAGTCCTTTCTGATTAATTGGAGTCAGATCAAAGATTAAAGATTATTGATTAAAGAATAGAGATTTACGATTAAAGATTTAAGATTTGTGTTTTAAAAAGTGAATATTGAGGTTAAAGATAATTAAAATAATAAATAATTAATTTTCGAACCATCATAGTCTCAAAAACATTTAACGTATCAATCTTTCATTAGAGCAGCAGAGTCACTTCTAAATCACCATTGTAAATAATAAGGACAAAAGACTGTTTTAGAAAATGTCTTAATGATTTTAGATTTCCGTGGAAGATTTAAAATTGTCTTTGAATGTTTTGTAAGTAATGAGAAATAATTTTAAAGTTACTTCTCGTATAGATTCTCAAACCGCTTCGAGGAAAGTTTTGATTAATTTAATGAATTTGTAACAATTAATCATGTATTAATAGTCATTGTACAATGACATTTAAGATGTTATAATATGTAATTAATAATTATTATTTCAAATAAACCTGTTTTACTTTTGTGAAAATAAATTTTATTGTGTTATTACCTGACAAAGAATTAACAGGGATTGATTAAGCGTACACGTAAAACTCGTCAGGTATGATTTAATAAGTCTAATATAAATGCAAAATAGTATAAAGGCAAATACGAAATAAGAATACAATATGAATAGTACGAAGAACTTCGGGAGATGACGCAGGCCGACCGTAGTATGCGAGGGGCACGCGGATTAACCGACGTTTATCTCCTTGGGGCTGTGTTCGTTCTATACAACCTAAATAATAATTCTCGAGTACCATTTACGACCATAGCAGGAAACAATATCTACCTCTCATGAACTGAGCTACCAGTCGGGCAATACCCGTTACTGGTTCGAACCTGAAGGCGCTCCAAAGCACACACAACTCGTTGATGTGCGCGGAGGAGACGCGTCTGTTCCCTAATTATGAGACAAAATCAAGGTAGACATGGAGCGATGTTAAGTATATGACTGAGTTGCCGTTTAACTCAGGAAAACAGATGGGGGCTCCGAGTCCACGAAAATGTTGTTGAGAGAAGGGAACACTACACAAGAAAAAAATACTACAAAATATTAGGCTAAGTTTGCAATCGAATAGAAGAAGCTGGATTAAAAATAGAACCCATGAAATACAAATTTTTAAGAAAAGAGACAAAGATTTTTAGGAAAGCGATGAATAAAGGAGGTATTCTCATGGACTTTTAGAGTCTAAACTTCATGAAGAAAGTGAGGATTTATAAGTACATTTGACAATATTATAGACGATTCATAAAGGAAACTCCAAAAAGGCCAGAACATTCAATGGATTGAGCGAAGCGGAGATATGCAAGTTATTATGCATAGACGCGTGTGAACTACCATTTCAAGAGTTTGAGGAAAGCCTTGTGACAGCCCCAGTATTAAAGTTTTCGTATTTTACGAAAAAGTTCATCTTAGATTCAGATAAAGAACGTGTGCTTGGTTATAGTTCACATTCAATTGGAAGATGACAAAAAGAGTACTGCATCACATGAAAAGATCTGCTGACCTTTTTCTATTTTAACGGCATTTCAATCATCATTTATACTGGAAACGGTATAAACTCTGAACGAACCACAAAGGCATCACGTTCATTTTGCCTACCAAAAAGTCAATAATGGTACAGTTCTTGATCTGGATGAACTATCTGAGCAGTCTGAATATAGATCTGGTCAATATAAAAAGGATATTGCATTGCAAAGCCGATATACTATCTGGGAGAACGCGTGAAACATTTATTTAGTGTCAAATGCAGCACGACGAGAATTTCGACAGGCATAAAGCAAGATTATTGACAGGGATATTATGAAGCCAGGTTAGAGAATCATAACGAGAATGGATCCCAAAACAGAAAGAAAACGAGCTAATCATGCAGTCATAAATTATTATACTATACAGGAGTTTAGAAAGTGTGTCAATATTTGAAGGACAAAGCTTAAATGGAAGAGGAATATAAAACTAAAAAACAGGAGTGGCCAACTCAAATGATCTTATGAGCCACTTTTGAAAGCCATCATAACTCCATGGACCGCATTTAAAATTATATATCTTAATATAAGATTTTAACCCACTTTAGGTTTTTTGAAGAAAAAAAATGAAACATAATGATTTATTATTTTTGTATTTGCTAACACTGTTACATATTAAAATAGATTTAACAATAGTGCTATTAAATGCACATTTTAAGTAAATATATAAATACAAATCAAAGAAATAAATAAAAATATAAATAAAATAAGTCATTAAAACATTTATTTTACTAGTGCGATATTTGTTTCTCTATTCTTCCACTTATCTCTTGCAAATCAATTTATATTTGGGTATTCATAAATTGTAATATGGCTTTGAGGTTAGGTCCGTTTTGTTTGACTTATAACTGAATGAATTTTTTGAATGTTAAAAATTTTAATTTGTAGATTTTTTATATTCAATTTTAAATAAATACAAACTATTACATAAAATTGGCAGAATATCATTTTTATTCAATTTATTTTTTTCTCATACATTTAACTTTAGAATATATGGATGTACAAATAATGCATTTCTTAATATATTATTTTTCAGTACCGTTATCATTATTCAATAAACATATTTTGTAAAAGTGTGATGAATCTCGCTGGTCGAAGCAATATTTAAAGCGGGCCGCGGATTTGCCACCCTTGATCTAAAGGAAGTAATTGGGAAGTGCTAACAATGACAACAAACAAAAACGGATACGTCGAAAACTAAGGAAGATATAATCAAGATAACAATATCAGACCCATTCAAGAAAATGTATATCGATATAAATACTCTATTTGTGGCGAAACGTTTGTTGAATCCTGTTTCAGAAGAATAAACTTCTTTTGTTAATTTAGTTATTAAGTTCTCATAATTTAATAAAACTCAAACTGAATATTCATACCTAGATCCATTTAAAATTCAAATGTAAATCAAAATACTAAGTTACGGAAAGTTAGAAAGCAACATTTTTATGAAACTATTATTATATACATTATTATATATTTAATATCGACACCTGTTCTGAATATCGATTTTTTGAATGTTAAAAATTTTAATTTGTAGATTTTTTATATTCAATTTTAAATAAAATATTATTTGTAAAAATTTTAATTTATTGAAACGTTCTAAAGTTATCTCAATCCTTTAGAATGACATATTTCGTCATTAAAGTTACATTAAAATATTGACTTATTCTTTTTAAATTGTGAGGAATATTTTAAAATAGGGTTTATTGTATGTTGTGTTTGGTATATATTTTTAAGATTGTGTTTCTGTCATCCAATTTTAAGATTGATATTTTAAATGTTTTGAAATTTCGGATTATTCTCACAATTTTAAAATGTAAAAACAACTTTAAAATTAAAATATATTTTAATCAATAAATATATAATAATATTTTAATATTATTGTTAGAAGACTTCGAGACTGTCATAATGTTTATTTAAAAGACAATCAAATGAGGAATATCATCAGTATATATATTGATTAATGCCGTCATCAATCTGGGTCAAACATACACTCAATCATTTCACCTATTTCGGTAATGACCTATTACACAACAATACACAGATCACACCTCAAACATTCCATACATAAATTACGCAACATACAATTATTAAATTCGGTAATAATTCTCCTCACAATTATATTATAACTAAAAGATTTATTTAATCATAAATAATATATTCAAAATAAATTAAACATATTTTTGAAAATAATTTTAAATCTTTTTAATAAGGAATTTAATTTAAAATTTGTTCCAATTATTAGAGATTTAGAAATAGAATTAAAAATTTAGCGATCAACAACGATGTCTTACTACGAAAGTTTTGTGGAAAATTTTACTGCAGGTGATTCGAGTTGTGATGTCAATATAAGTATTAGAATTCATTTTAGTGTTCTAACTACAAATAAAGTTTAATAGTATCTTTAAAAGACATTGAAATATCTTTAAGTTTAAATAAGATTTTTTTCCTATATTTAGAGTGATAAATACGAAATTAAAATTACAATTATTTATTTATGTTAAAATGACAACATTTAAATCATTAATGATGTTACGCTTCTTGATAATTTGATAGAAAATCTCGGAATCTTGATATCTGGGAATCGGAATCACCTGAACATCAATCTCTTCTCAACAAAATCTATCCTCAGAAGACACTGATAAATTATATTTTAATCAGATAACTAAATGCTGGCCAAGCAATTTTGATTTCTTTTTTTAAACTCTTGTTCTATTAAAATTTCAAAATTCCAAATGATCATGATATTATCTCTATATTCTGGGCGATTCAATGGTTGTCAGAAGGAGAGGAAATTCGATTCTTTCTTTTGATGGATGGTATATCAAAATTTTTTGATATGTTATGTTGAGAATATTATGTTTTTGATATCTTCTAAGATCAAAATACGCTTAAAAATTTTAAATTTCAGTTAATAATTAATCTGATATTTTCAAATTATTTATTTTTTTTTACAATAATTAATAATAATACTAATATCTACTATTTTAAAAAAGAAAACATTATCAGAAATATCGATAAATAAATGAATAAAATCATTAATTAGAATAAAAAATTATTTAAAATAGGATTTAGCATTTTAATTTCATAATATATTTAAAAATATATATTATTTAGTGATTATATATTTCCTTACTTTATATATACGGTAAGAAAGTGTTATCGTTAATTTTTTAATTTTCGGAAATAGGAATTTCTTTTTTTTTAAATTTTGAAAGTAAAAAACATATTAGAAAATAAAATTAAAAAAAAAGAAAATAAAAAATTAAAATTTGTTTAGTTTTGAATATATTTTGAAAGTCTTAATTTCTTTTTGATTTTGAATGGAAGTTAATTCCAAACATAACATATACAGTGAGCAAAAAAGTATGGAAATATGAGATTAAAATTTTTTATTTCGTTTATTATTTTTCTCTGAAAGTGGTATGAATCTTTCCTCGAGTGCTTTCTGGTACAGTTTTATGAGATCTTTCCAACGGTATAATCAGTGAAATCATCCAAGGGTATTGAGACACTTTTTTACTAAATTTAATGAAAGATTTCCCATATTTTGGGTTAAATAAGTTTGGAAACATTATTTGAAACTACATGGAGAAATCAATTACATCAATTAATGCATATTTTTTCTGGAATTTTCCACGAAACTATATAATCAGTGTCAGAAATTTGTCAATTCATTTTTATTTTGAACGAACTTCCTTTGCAACACAGCGTTATTATGCCTACGAGAAAGTATTTGTCGAGTGATCTTCGAAAAAGGATGATGAACCTCTTTATGAATTGTGATTTGTTTGCGAAGGCTTTCGGAGTGGAGTGCAGTACTATTACTAAAGTAATTAAAAAGTACCAAAAATATTTTATTTTAAATTAATGTCTTTTTTATATAATTTTTACCTAAATAAACAATGTACAAAAATGTTTAATTATTACGAAATAGAACTTCTTTTCTTTAGTTTCAATAATAGAAACAATCTAATTACTACGACGTGAGTTCTAAAATTCACATAATGGTGTTGATAATGCTGGGATAACTAACCAAGGTCATTTTTTTTACCTGAAGACCCTTTTTCTCCAACACGGTTGACCATCCCTGTATTGGGATGTAATTTCGGAGATATAATTATATCTTATCTTCTAGATTACTTTAATCGATAAATACAACATGTGGTTTCGCGCTGTGCATCCAATCAATAATTTTAGTCCTCAAGAGGACTTTTTCTCGTTCTCTTTCTTTGCCATACGATCGAATTCTTGTTTCTCTGCGAATGGAATTCTGTACTGATGATGACGAACTTGAATTCATGAAAATCCGGGAATATTCAATAGAATTAGTAAAGTTTAAATGCTTTTGCCAGTCTTTTGGTGATATAAAACTGATTGATAGTTTCTTATTATAAGATTTATTATTGATAATTCGAGCTTTATCAACTTCTTTGGAGATCGATTCAAAATTATCCGATTTAACGGATTCTTTGTTCATTAATTCGGTTTTACCACAAATCATTCAAATTCAATAAAATCGGAAACGCAAAACTTTATATTTTAAAAAATTATGCGGTGATTCCGCTATTATTCAAATAACAAACTTTTTAAACTTTAACTCATATATATATATATATATATATATATATATACATTTTTTCTTTTCATAGCATAAAATTGTGTTTTCTTGAAAGTATTTACACTAGAAATTTAAATTTTGATTTTACTTAAATTTTTAACTTAACTAAAATTTCTAATTAATTACTATATTTAATTTATTTTTAAAAAACATGTTTCTTTAATTAATTCTGCTTAAGTTCGATCAAGATGTAAATTATTTCAACCAACATGTTTAATTTTATTATAAACAATCATTAATTCATCAGGAATTTGCGTATTTTTATGAAAAAAATTATTTGAAATATTTTCCAATATTATTTTTGAAGAAATTTTATTAATATATAATTTCCGTTCTTAACACAGGATAGAGTAATAAATTTCTGAAATAATGTGACTTTGTAATACGTAAGCTGCAAATAAATTAGTGAAAAGAGACTTTAACATTTTTAATTAATTATATTAAGTTTGTCAGAAAATCATAAATAGTTTATCAAATTTACTGTTTTTTCATAATGAATTATTTCTTTTAAATGGTCGAATATATTTTAAATAAAACAAACAGCGGTAATTCACAAAAGATTATATTTATTATTAAAATATTTCTTTCACAAGTTACTAAATTTCAGTAATCAGAAAGATATAAAATTTCATTACTGTTCTACAAAAATCAATTAGAAAAAAATATAAAAAAATTTGCAACTCTTTTTTTGTTTCATAAATATTTCAAAGTGGAAATTTTATCCGGGAATTTTTTTATGATTATATAAACGGGTTTAAGATAATTAAAGCAAATTTTTTGATAAATTTATTCATTCAATTATATCGAATTTATAAAGTTTTCTGCAATCAAAGCTTATATAATAAACCGTGAATTGCTTTTTGCAAAATTTGAAGGAAAATTAACCAACAAGAAAGTAAAAAATTACACTGTCAATTTAATTTTATTGTCAAGTTTTAAAATATGTATTATAGGCTAATTATTTCAGATTTTTTAATATCAATTAGAGCTACGCACCATACTATACTTTCAGAACCGAAGATAGAATTACATATATAAATAAAGAATTTGGCCCAAGACTGAAATTCCAAAGATCAAATAATCAAAAGGCCAAAAAATAATATTATTTTATTTGAAAGTATTTTTTTAAATAATTTTTATTTGAAGTTTTAAATTTCTCGTTATTTCACTAATATAATCTAACAAAGGTTATTTTCTGCGATTTCTTCCTTAAATTATTCTCCTCTCGTTAATAGTAACATTTTGTTTGTTTTGAAGATTGACGTGATTGTAAATATACATTCGCTCACAGTCAATCTGCAGTGAAGAGCTAAAAATAAGTTTTCTAAAAATAGATATCCAATTAAATCGAAAAAATTGTTATAAAATAAATTTTAAGAATAATAGTCCGCATTTAAGTATATGTCAAAATATGTGAAAAAGTACTCATAACACACTACACGAAGACATTGCACACATACAATACATGCATGCAAAATGAAAGTCCTACTGTCTGTCTCGTTTAATAAGAACACATACCCAATGATTAAAAGAATATCTATATTATAAAAGCCCAAGTCACTCACTGCCTGCTTCACTAACGCTGACGTAATAATTGTTGACGTAATAATAGTATTATTTGTTGAAAAATAAATGTGAAAAAATATCAA
>MQRK01206299.1:7193-21783 GCA_001938485.1 Girardia tigrina | reverse complement strand
CTGTTCTACAAAAGAGTTTTGATTCACATTACGAACGACAGTTTTGTGAATCTCTACTAATAAGACACTACAACCCATCAATTAACATTCAGAATGGGCAAAGTAAGGTTATTTCAATAATTAAAATATTTTTTGCCATCATTACCCAATAATATTTTCATAAATAATAATGTTTAATTTCTTCGTCACCTTTTAAAGTAAATTATATTTATTAAAATTGTGTTATTCAAACAATTCAATATTCATATACTAAACATCCAAAAATTGCTGATGATGATGTATGTAAACATCGAAGCATGTCTAATAATTATATAAAAAAACTTTAATCAAATTATATTTTCGAAATACTAAACTTGCGTTCACAAGACTCAATAATATATATATGTTAATTTATTCAATTTTGCATAAATCATATTTTGTTTTATTAATTTTTACAATGTTTATTAATTTGAAATATAAATTTAGATCTTTAAAATTATTTTAATTGACATGTCCTATAAAAATTCAGTTCCTAAATAATTTTTCTTTAATTTTAAATCATTCAATTATAAATTATTTTTTAATGAGAATTTCCATTGACAATTAAATTCAATAAACATTATGATTTTATTTTAAATAATGTTACAAGATATATCAAAATCTTCTTTACAATATTCTTTAACTTCGAAGTTGTTATTTTAATTGTGATTTTTTAAAACCTAATTTTTATAAAAAAAGTTATTTCATTTTAATTTATCTCAAATATAATTATAATTTTTAATTTAAAAATATCAAAAATTTACAGTTCACCAAAAAGAACCCCTAACAGTGTTAATTAATTTTGACGGTGTAATTGTTCTAATGAGAGCGCAGCAAATTCGCAGAGTGCTTCTTGTGCATTGAGTTGGCGAATCACCACGACACTTTGCTCTGAGGTTTTGACTTAATATGATTTTTGAGAAAATAATCGATCGCGATTGTTATTTATGGAAGGATTTCGTTAGAAACTTGGCGGTTGCATTACATATACTTTCATGGACAAGTTTATTTATTGTTCTAATATTTTGTAATGCCGTTCTTCTCGAATTACGGCGTTCTTTCTACTCAGATTTGCAGTATCTTTGAGGTCCGGGTCGTTCAAATTCATTTTCTCAAAAAATCATTTTATGTTCAAAATATCTTGAAAAAATAAGTATCCATAAGTGTTTGGCCACCAACTGTATGCTGACAATAAATCTTCAATGCCATTGATATAGTGTTCGGATCTCATACACAGCATAAATGTAATTGGTGTAACGCAAAATGCACTGGAGAGATCTATACATGTCTGTAAAATGGTGCCTGAATGATGGTGGTTGTACTATGCTGGACATAGAAGACATTGTAAAGGGGGCAAATACTCAAGACTTTACAATTCCGTGTTCTCAATGTACGCATTATTGGGGAGAGTGACACTAGCGTCAATGGTCTTTGGATCCTGAAATTAATGTTCTAAATGTTCTCTGACTGTATCAAGTGTTGTGAATTATTTATGACGACGCAATGCATGTACAACCGTTTATTGCGCGACATTAGTAACTTTCCCTTTAAAACTCATTTGATCTGGTGACGACCCTTGCACAGGAATCGATTATCAGAACAATGAATTCTGAGTGCAATAAATTGGCAATTTTTCTGAATTTGTGTACTATTATTATTACAGCAACAAATAGAGTGCGGCTTGATCGGCAATTCGATAGTGCTGATCAATATTTGGATTGAGTCTTGCGATCACAAACTACACAAATTGACAGCGAGAGCTTTATGTGATCGATTGAATGTTTCATCGCCTGTAATTGCTGATTTCAAATATACCTTCCATCTCTTTCCAGTCTCATCTAGCAGGAACATCGACATCGCCCTCCATAACTGTATGTCTCCCTCTATCTCTCCAAACACCATGGCCTCTAGGAAACGATTCAAAGTCTTTAACACCAAAATCTTGCATTATTCAAGAAGATTTTAAAACTCTTCTGTAAATGAGGAAACGTTTAGTTACCAAGTTTGTATGCAGCTGTCAAGTACCGTAGTTCTACAGGCAAAGTTGTCTGAAGCATTCATCTCTCAAGATAGTTTAGAAATACATTCTTTCCATCACTTGTTCATGGTTTTATGTGGCAAATTAGTTGTGCATTTAATAATCTTTTTACAATGAATGTTGTCATAGATTTTCAATGTTGAACTAAATACTAGAAACACTTTTTGCTCGATAACTGTGTTTAGATGTACATACGTCGCCAGGGTCAGAGGGTTAAGACTGAACGTGGCGGAGATCATGTAAATACAGATTCCCATTAGATTGATTAAATTTAGAAAACCTCAAAGGTATTGTTCTTATGGACGTTATGAATCAAATCAGAAGAATTTAATTAGTTCCTGAGAATTACATTTCTTATTACAAATACTTATGAAATAATGTCGAGCTCATTCTTGGTCTCCTGAACTCTACGATTTGAGTCTCAACAACTTTAAAGTCGGTGAGGATGTCACTATCTCTTAATCTAGGGTCAATGTCGCATTGTCTTCGCCGACAGGACAGCAACCAGAAGAGCAGCAGCAGCAAGAACAACAGAGACAAGCGATAAATGTCACCGCAAATGTCGTCAGTGATTCATGAGCCACGATTTGCATGTGCGCTCAAGTGAATGTTGACCTAACCGTTCTTGTTGTTCTTGTAGTTGTTTCATGCGGCCATTTTGAATTTGTTATCACCGAATATAAGAGCCAAAATCAAAGTGATTTTATCAGCAACTTATTTTGTTTTATTCTGTTTGTAATTTAAACAACGAACAAATTCGGATTGAAACATGTTAATCGATCTGATATTTATTGGAATGACGAACTCGAGAACGATCCCTAAAGAAGGACAGAGGGCCTCTACAAATTACACTGGGAGGAAATAGACGGAAGTAAGGGCACTATCGCCACTCGAACATCCGGAACTAATTATCTTTGACTTCCTAACTACAAAAACAATGCTTAATTGTTTGGCAAGAATTTATAGAAATAAATTGTTATGCATTATTTTATATATCAGGAAATTATTATTTCCTTTATAAGAATATTAATAACTTCTGATTTAGAATCAAGAACAGCTTAAATATAATATAAATAATAAATAAATAATAACAATCTCATTATATAAATATGCATTTACTTGTTGACTCTAAAATGGCAAAAGACCATTTATTTAACCTACTGTTATTACAGGAAAAATATAGTATAATGCGAAAACAAAAATCGATTTAATAATTAAAAATATTAAAAATAAATAAATCCTTTTTAAAATAAAAATCAAAATTAAATTTAATATTCATTAAATAATTTGTCAAAATCGTTTGACAGAAAGATAATTATCAAATTAATTTATTATTATTTTTTTGTTTTAATGAGCGACAAACCGGCAGGTGTTGCTCCTCTACGACTCCACAGTGACAAGGAAATTTCTCTTATTTTAATCAATATTTATGAGATTTTTCAAATTTATTTTTTTTTATTTTCATTTATTTTATTTTATCTTATTTAATTTAATTATTTTATTTGATTTTACATGGGGGGGGGAAGATTTATTGCAGAACGCAGAAAAGTTTGCAAATTGAATGAAAATATTAAAATAAATAATTTTAAAATTCTTTATGTGATGAATATTTTAAATTGTGTGAATGTGTAAATGTATGGATGCTGTATGTTGATTTAAGTATGTTGAATTTAGAATGGTGATTCTCCACCCAGATGGAAATTGGTATTTTTTATAATTACAGTGATTGACTGTTCGAACACAATTAAAATAATAATTTGATAAGTTTATATTTTTTAATTTAACAATTAAAATTAAATTTAATATTTTTTAAAAATAACAAGAAAATCATTTAATTAGATTTAATAAAAATAATAAAATTTAAATTAAATTCATTTTTAACAATTTGATAACATTTTTATTATTTTGGGTTTTTATAAAGAAATGGTTTAAATTATTATTTTTAATTATTATTTTTGGAAATTAAATATTTTAAAACAATTTAGCAAAATTGTTCATCTAATCATGATTAAAAGTAGAAATAACAAAATCAATTAATCAAACGGTGAAAGATTTTCTGAGAGTTGTAATGACTCTAACTGTGATAGTAATAAAAATTCAAATGAAAATTGTCTCAATATTCTTAAAAGTATGATCAATTTGATAATTATTGGGAGAGAATGTCCTGTGAAGCACATCAGATCTTTAGATCCTAAGATTATTGTGCAAACAGGATTTTAATTTAATTTTTTATTTAAATTTTTAATTTAATCTTTTATTAAATTTCCACTTTATTTTACGCGTCCACAGTGCTCATCATCCCTCTGTCTCATCATGTTGACGAATGTTGAAACCATTAGGAGAAAAAAATATGTGGTTTTATTTATTATTAATAAATCCTTTTCGACTTTTTTTTCGATGTTTTATTTTTCGGTGTTTTAACGTGCCACGGACACAATCATATGTTTGTTGCATAATCACTGCTTGTCTATTTTGGCAGATTTAAAATTCATAACTTCTTTATGACCTGACGATGACGGTTATATCGTCGAAATTATTTGTCTTTAATAATAATTTTTTCTTAAAATAGCGTCTTTGTATGTTCAAAAATAAAATGCCACTATTTTTTCATTATTTTTAATTATTGGAATATTTATGTTATTTTATAAATAATATTTTTCTTTTCACAATCGCAAAGTTTTATGAGGAAAGTATTTATTTCCCGAAAGGATGTTCGATTTCGCGTCTCTTCCCCCAAAACAGACGACAGCAAAGTCTTGTGTGTTTCCCCAAGGACAATTTGCACCCGGTTCAAGTGTAAACAAAGTTGGGAACATTTCTTGAAGGAAAAAGATTGGTGCTTACAAGAATGTCTTTTTATTTACAAATATTTTGATGTTTGTATTAATTAATTCCAACGAGTGATTATCGATTTATCGATTATTTATTTATTTTTTGAGACTCATTCCGTCCAATTTTATATTAATCTTTTTCCCGTGGCAAATGAGTTATTGAATGTTTGTCCCTGATTTGTGGAAGTAACCAGGAGAATATTCTTTCTGGACACAGAAATATAAATAATGCGTTTAATGATATTTGAATATCGAATATATTATATATTTCCTTTCTCTCTGAATATCGGAGAAGACACAGAAAATACATAAATAATTTTTTTAAAAAAATTATTTTAATACATAATAATTTTTTTAGGAAATCGTTCATATTTCGGAAACTCTTTTGTCATCAGCAATTGAATTTGTGGTTACTATCTTTACACAGACGATATCTAGCAAATGCGATTGCTGAGGATGGAAGAAGAACTTCTGAAATATGTACAATTTCTTAAAAAAGTTTTCACAAAAATATTTTTCAAAAATAAATCATTGATCAGATCAATAAACAAGATACAATCCGGAAATGAGATTTATATTTTGTTCCTTTACATTAAAATGGTTATTATTTATTCTGCGTTCCCCGAGGAATTCGATCTCCATCATAAACCTTCATATAATCGTATAAATTCTTTATAAAAGATATTTTTGTGGTTTGAAACTGATGTCCCACGAAACCCTTTTTAAAGGATTCAAAGAACTAAAATCTCTTACAGCTGTTAAACAAGTCACAGACAAGTACTTATTGATTTGTAGGCTCACTTGAATTATAAATAGTAAAAAATTAAATGTAAATATTGAAGTAAATCCAACATGAAACGGCAGGAAACAAAGAAGAGATGAAATATAATCACAAAAAAGGAAACGGTCGTGAGTAGACGTATTAATTAAATAAGTATACAATACGATTGACTATTCGAACACAATTAAAATTAAGTTTAATATTTTTTAGTAAAATTTAAATTAAATGCATTTTTAATAATTTGATGACATTTTTATTATTTTGGAATTTATTAAAAAATGGTAAAACTTAATATTTTTTTAATTAATATTTTTAGAGGCTAAATATTTTAAAAAATAATTTAGAAAAATTGTTCGAATAATCATGATTAAAAATAGAAATAAGAAAACCAATTAGAATGATAACAACCGATGAAAGATCTTTTGAGAGTCATAATGACGCTAAATGTGATTGTAATAAACATTCAAACGAGACTTGTCTAAATGTTCTTAATACAATTCAAATAACGTTAATTACTGAAATCTTCTGTCAAGTCGTCGGATAGGGAGGATGTCCGACTGAATGCAATTGTAATCGATCCTTGTAACCACCTATTGTCCTATCGAGCGATTTGTATCTTTCAAATGTCAGACACATGACAACGTTCTCCTGTTTGGATTTCGTGATCCCCGTAAGATTAAAGAATGTCGCGTAATTTTCAATAAACGTCTCCTCATTGCCGCCTGTTCTGAATTCTGCGGGTAACAGTTGATTTGTGAAGATATAAATTGCAGCGTTAGTTGCCATGTTATAATCAATTATAAATTTATACGAATTGATTAAAATAAAAAGTAAGAAGTGATATAATAATAGTAGAGCGATATAGTAATAATAAAATATACTAAATAAAAATATTATTGGCTAAAAATCGAAGAAATTCTGTTACAAAATATTCAATGAGCATGAATCTTTTTTGATTATGAATACTCAATAATCTGGCTTTTGAGATGACGATTTGTCTCTCCAATGTAGCCCTCCTCTGTCTGGAGGTCCTGTAAAGGATATCTCACGAACTAATGAATCTTAGATTCTTTCTGGAGTTAGTCCGAGTGTGAATCGAGTACCAGAGGAACGCAACAGATTATGGACCTCGCTTATGTGTTTCCGTAATTCTTCAAGAAGTCTAAGAATGTTTCCATGAGCGATTGATTATATGTTTTGCTGCAGCCATCATCCATCAAAGGGGCATCTTAGTTCACGCTCCCTCGGCATTATACCTGCATTTCCTCCGTTATTCAATTATTTATTCCAATTGTTGAAATTAGCAAATAAAATGTCACAAAATTTACATAATTCTTATACAAATTATATTTCTTTTCGTTCTCAATTGTGGCTAAAATTTAAATTAGTTTTATAATAGACACAAAATATTATTATTTACTTTTGTTACATTCGAGCTTGAGCTTCCACAGTCCGGTCGAATGTCGTATTTCGATGTCGAAGGTTCGAGAGTAACACGAGCAGTTTTGTCGCTGTCGTCTCGGATGTCAAACATAATTTTATGCTCTCCTTCGGTTTTAGAGTCAGCGATATTCGTATCTATAGATCTGTACTTGCGTATACATCTACACCCGCCAGGTCGGCCGCGAGGAGAAGCTCGAGAAAGAGTTTGCTTCATCATCGTCCTTCCTGAGATGACGTTAGCTACATTGTAAGAAAAATAAAATAAAAAATAACAGATGAAATTGTAATTAATTCAATTAATTTTTCTAAATTAATTTAGAATAAAAATAGTAAATTAATAATATTACTATATTTTGAATAATAAGGTATTAGTATAATTTAAACGGCGGTACCAAAAAGGCTTGCTTTCTTCCTGGGCAACTTTGAGACTCATCGTTGAAGTTAAAATTACCTATCACGAATTTGCCGAACCAATATGAATCTGTCTGCTGCGTATTATAGCATTGAATCATAATACAATAACGATGTTTCGCATGGTTTCTGGTGCAGAGGTTTCAAGTAGGAACTCGTACTTCATAAAAGTTCGAATTTCCGCCTTTTTTCATTTTTATAAATAATGATTATCGAAATAAGTTATCAATAATGTTAATTTACTTTTGTAGATGTGTTCAATGACCAAGATATGTAGCAATCAGACAAAAAACTGAGTCACAAAATATTAAGTCATTGTCAAATTAGAACTCTTTAAATTTATTGTAATCAAATTTCATATTTGACAACTTGAAAATATATTTTAAAAATAATTTTGGAAAAGATTTAAGAAATTGATTATTGTACATGTTTCGGAATTTTATTTTCATTCATCTGCAATTATAATATAATATTTGAGATAATAAAATGTTATTTAATTGGGGATTTTATCTGTAAATATTATTTTTTTAATATTTTATTGGATATTAATAATAAAATTTTTTATTTATTTTAAATTAATATTTTAAGAATAGAGACTTTGCCCATTTTGAATGTTTATTAATGGGTGGTAGTGTCTTATCAATAATAATTCTCAGAACTGTCTCCTATAATGTGAATCAAAGCTCTGCAGAACAGAAAACTCATCCTTTGAAATAGAAAAGATTCTATTTTAACAATGTAACCAATGATCAAGAACCTTACTGTATCGACTTGATTGTGAATATTCACTAATCCAGGTTATGAGAAGACGATTTGTACGAGTTGTTACCCCATGAGAATTAAATTCATAAATCAGATGAGCATGCAATCCACGAATTATTTTCGATCTATTTGAGAGGAAGCTTTGAACTTTGAAAGTCATTAAAACCACTTTGACAACCTATATTCTTAAAAATACTCTTCTTAAATGTTTTAAATCCTTCAGAATATTGTAATATAATCATTTGTTAATGCTCGTCAGTGTTTTCTGTCATTATTCCTTCCTTAACCCATATTTGTGTACATAATTTGTCCAATTTAACTTTAATGTTTTGATTAATGTTTTAACTTGAATGTTCCTTCAAGCGTCCTCTAAGAATGTTTAAACCATTATCTGTGATTTTAATATTGAAAGACAAGCTTCAAATTCTGTAAACTAAGCTCTTTATCATACCCCCTCCTAACAATCATCAAACTCCGGAGAATGAATTGATGGGTTGTTCATAATTTCTTTGAAAATATCTGCGTCCGTAAAGAAAATGACATTAAATAATTGGAAAAGCTTTTAGAGTCGTCTTGGTAATTCCTTCAGTTAAGATTCGAGGCGTTTTGATGGTTTCTTAAGTTGAAATTTGAATCTGTTTAGCAATTGTTTGTTATTTCGACTGCTGATTTAATTTTTGTATATTATATTACTATAGTAATTTCGATTTTTTAATATTCCATATTATATTTATCATATAATAATATTAATAATAATTTCTATTAAGAACACCAACATGGGTTTTTGAACTTTTATTTTCATTACAATCAGAATTGTCTTTTGGACAACTCTCAGCGAAACTCTCGTCATTCGACATCGTTCTAAATTGATAATTTTTTATTAATGTTTGTTAATAAACAATTATTTGAACAAATTTTTCATTGTTTTCAGATTTTATTTTTATAGTTCAAATTTCGTAATTTTAGTATTAATTTTATCTACATAATTAAGTTATTTAAAAATGATTTTATGTAAAGAAAGAACATTTAATTAATTCAAAACTTAGTTAAAAATATTTATTTTATTTAAATTTTAATATGAAAATTTGAAAGATTTAATATTTTCAAAGTTTTTTAAATATCTCATGCTGTACTTTAAAATATAAATTATACTCGAATAATTATCTATCGCGAACATCCAAAATATCAATTTTCCATCTGGGTGGGAGAAACACATTTCCAAATACTAAACTCAACATACAAAATTCAACATACCAAATTTAAAATATTCCTCATAATTTCAAAATAAACTTTCCTTCAAGACTTCTTCTTTGTCTTTTCTGTCTCCTGTTGTCTTTATTTGCCAATCCAAAAATAAATAATCATAAAAACCAATTAACAATCATTCAAATACAAACATATACGAGAGAGTGAGCTGGTCTAAGTAAATGATACAATAATTTAATGTAGACACATACATAAGATTTTAAATGTTTAGAGCATTATTATTATTATTATTATTATTATTATTATTATTATTATTATTTCATGATTTATTTCAAATCGATATATTGATCTATGCCAGTGGGTCTCAAAAATTGTAAAAGAAATATACGTCTTCGGGTTTGCAAGGTTAAATTGCTCTGGTGATGAAGTGGATGGACATCCTGCCCACGAATAAGTCTAATTAATCGAGAATCTGAGGCGGCCGAATATCATATTGAAAATTGTAATATATTAAAATATAAAAATCTATGGCAAGAGACTTGGGTGATTAATTAAGGAAATTGTGTAGAAAAAAACATTTCAAATACCAGTACAAGGACCTCTGCACCAGAGACTCAAGTAAGGCGATTCAGAATCGCCACCTTCTTATAGTATATCATCGTAGAAAACCGTATAGATCGTGTATGAATTCGTACTCGGCCAGGCTAGTAAGGTCGCGCGATCCGAAGAAAATCAACAGTCAGAGTGAACCTTCAAATAATATTCGCTATTGTCCTTTTATACACAAAAAGAAATAGTTATCTTAAATTATTTTGACAAAAAATATCAATAATTAAAATAATATTTTAAGGATGAAAAAAATAATTTGTTTTAATATTTCAAAGTTTCAATCAAGTAACGATAAAATATAATTTACAAATTTATCTTATTTGAGGGACCGTCGAAGATTTACTTCTCAAAAAGGTTATATTCGTTTGTTTATAAAAATATTGCTGAGAGTTTATTTATTATTTTATTTTAATTATTATTTTATTTCAAGGAAGGTAAATTGATGTAAAGAAGACAGGTGTAGCCTGAGAAATGAAGAAGACAATCTTGTATATATATGGACGGAAAGGTCATCCGAGGATGAAGAAGGATCCTGGATGAATACTTTCCCATTTCTTGCGGATCGAACTCTTTCAGACTCCTGAAGTTCTTTAAAAATATTCATCTTCTTTCAATTATAATTGATGATTGAAATTTACAAGACTAATTCTATATTATATTTTATATGATACAAGAATTTCCAGACCTTCAGATCATAACCTTTCATGATCTGATCTTCTTTTGATCAAATAAACTGTGAGATCATACTCCACATTTGTTTATAAAGGACTATGACTATAAAACCGAACCATAGGACAAAGTGTCATCATTTATTATCATTTGGACTCTGTCAATATTTATACATAGTTCAGTCTATTCGGTACAACGCGACCTGAATGCATCACTATTATCATCCTTGAACCAGGGATACAAAGTCTATTGCGTATTCGATGAAGGCGCAATGAGCGCCACTGGAAATCGCGACTGACCCAACAATGAACGAATGTCATTTATTAAGTTTATAATAATTATTTGATAAAGGGGTCAAATGTCGTTTTAGAAGGGTCTTTGATTTACGACCAAAAGTGAACAACAACCGTTTTAAATAAACTATTTTTATTTTTTATATATTAAACGAAAAACCGATTTTAGGAATGAATACTTTGGAATGCTTCATGAGATTGAGAAATAAAATAACCAAAATAACAGAAGATTATATTTACAAATACAAGAGCATCTTTTGCAATGATAAAATATTGGTATTTTCGCCATACACTTCGGTCGAGATAATAGGGGGACGCAATTAATTCCGGCACTTTTGATGACCATCCTTCCATCGATAAAGCATGTATGGAATATTCTCGACGTTTCAAGAATGATAATTCCATTGTGGAAGACTAATCTCGCTCTGGACAGTTACAGTCAAAGAATTGGGACACTACTTGAGGGAGATCCTACTAAGGACAAGTTGAATCATTCTGAATCATTGGTGTGAGGAATAGTGTAAATTGTCTGAATGTGTAAATGCAGTGATGCTGTATGTTGATTTAAGTATGTTGAACTTAGAATGGTGATTCTCCACCCAGATGGAAATTGGTATTTTTTGTATTTACGATAAGTGACCATTTGAACATAATTAAAATAATAATGCCGAAATGATAATAATCTGATAAGTTTAAATTTTTTTTAAATTAGTAATTAAAATGAAATTTAATATTGAAAAAATAAAATAGAAAAGTATTAAAACATAAAAAAGTATATAAAAAACTAATGAAATTTAAATATTTTAATTAAAAAATATTTCAATATGTTTAAAAAATTTTAACGTTATTTTTATATTACATTTATGTATAGAAAGTTTAATATAACGATTGTTTAATAACGATTGGGATCGGAGATATGACGTCCGTATGGACCTTCTCGATGCGTCCTCGTCACGATCCTGGATACCAAAATAAATTCAGAATGGATGCTCTCAGCTACGGGCTAGCAATCCATGAGTAGGCACCTTAATCAATGATGCAACTAAACAAATAGACAGCGCAGAGAATATTGAGATTACTCGCAAAATAAAATAACGCAGATGAATGATGTACAAAATCTTCGAACTCGATCGCTATGCATGATGTGTCAGTGCCCCTCGACGGTACCGCGGAGACGGATCCAGCAGTGATTCCAAGAATGGTTAATACAAAGGATATGGGAATATTTCGGTGTCCCTTTACTCACTGTACAAAACGTGTTTACACAGCCAAAGCTCTACAGAATCATGGTACGAGGGATTAGGACTGGTCCTTTCTGACTGGGAAACCAAAGCGTGCCCGTACACTGAAAGCTCGCATTCTTGCATCTAAAGCCGTGCGAGAAAGTCAGTAGGCTCTGTATTGTCTATTTCTGGTTTCTACCCGAAAATTTCACTACTCTGTACGCCAATGCTGGTACTGTAGTTTCTACATTACTCAGTTATCCGTTCAGTCGGAGGAGGCTTAATATAACGAAATTTAAAATTAAATTTAGTCTTTACAATTTGATAAAATATTTTTGTAGAATTCCCTAAATTAGTCTGCTGAAATAGAACTCAGTAGGTAGTTCATTGGTGATACGATTGACAAACAAGCAGAAGAAGTTCCGTGGCTTTAGAAAATTTATTTCTTTTGACGAACAAATATCGAACAAAATCGATCACAATACAAATTATGACGACCTTCCTTTAGAAAATCACCAAACAAAAATTTTCTTTCTTTTAATCAGAAAATTGTTCGTGATTCTTCTTCAATCTTCGATTCAAAACAAATAAACTAAAGCGATTTAAATTCAATCGATCAAACCAAAAACATTTTGGATTATATGATTATCAAAACAAAAAATACACGACGGCTTGATTGGCCAGTGAATCAAAGCTAGCCAATCTGTCAAGAGACTGCAACGTAAAATATTTTATTAATTTTTATAACGACTATGGTGTGGTCTTTTAATTAAAATTTTGTGTTTTAATTTTTTTTAATATTTTTTTTATTTTTTATTTAAAAAACAACACAAATTCACTTCAGTCAAATTTAAATAAACAATAAATCAATAAACTCAAATGTTATTTGATAATTCCAAATCCGAGAATTCATAAGAAAAGGGGTCACATAACGGCCGACATGACCCGCCATCGGTCTGACGAATGTTTTCTGAATCATGTTTCATTTTCTCCATTTTTTTTCGTTTTTATTTGACAATTTAACTTTTTTAAATATTCTTCGTGATTCGACTTAAAATCAGTTGGTTACTACGAACCTTTCTTCTAAGATTGTTTATCTTTGCCATCTTCATTCTTAATGATTCTCTGAGTCTGTTCAACATCAAACAATTTACAGCTATACGATCGATCAATTTGATCTCATTTTGAATGCAATTTGTCGTCTCTTTGATAATTTAGGTTTATTATCAAACTTTTCGTCAAGGCTCTTTCTAATTAGTTTTGTACACCGAAGAATTCGGTTTTCTTGTTTCCTCTTCAAAGATGTTTTCTTCATTCATCAAATTTCTTTTATTCATATTTTCTTTAATCGATTGGACGCGGCAATTATTTTCTTTGACACTTATTTTAAGAATTAGAACACTTTACCTTTCATCATCATTCTTATTGGATTTGTACAGTCGAATCCGGTTAGTGTAACGTTGTCGGAACTTGATGATGATGTCACATTAACCAGACCATACTGAAAACTTTGTAATGTACAATTTACAGCGCATGTTTGATTCCGACTGATAGGACATCACTTTTGAATTCTCATTATCCTCTAATTTCTTCCAATAGTATTCGATATATTAATGTTTAATAATACTAAATATGTGTATAAATTGTGTTTTATAAATATAAGAAAAATACAAACAAAAGTTATAATACATAAATATTCTCCCTCTAAGTCGAACCACGAACAATTTCGATATATTTTGTGACACTATTAGTAAACAATTTAGTTTTAGTTTTTCAATAATAGACTTAGAAAAACAATTTTTAAGCAATAATACTGTTAGCTTTTCAACTCCTAATAATTTAAGAAGCAGAATAGAAATAAATTTGATTAAATAAAGTTGTGAGCAATATTTTAAATTGTAGGTGGATGCTGTATGTTGATTTGAATATGTTGAACCTAGAATGTTGATTCTCCACCCAGATGGAAATTGGAATTTTTGTACTTACGGTTGTGAGGAATATTTTAAATTTGTTATGTTGAAATTGGTTTGTTGAATTTTGTATGTTGAGTTTAGTATTTGGAAATGTGTTTCTCCCACCCAGATGGAAAATTGATATTTTAGATGTTCACGATAAATAATTATTCGAGTATAATTTATATTTTAAAGTACAGCATAAGATATTTAAAAACATTAAAAATATTAAATCTTTCAAATTTTCATATTAAAATTTAAATAAAATAAATATTTTTAACTAAGTTTTGAATTAATTAAATGTTCTTTCTTTACATAAAATAATTTTTAAATAAAATTAATATGTAAATAAAA
>MQRK01206296.1:6528-19778 GCA_001938485.1 Girardia tigrina | reverse complement strand
AACCATAATATATATATATATATATATATATATATATATATATATATAACATTTTCTCAAAAAAAATTTCTATTTGATATATTTCTATAAATATTATTTATTGATAATATAATATAATATAAAATATATAATATAATTGCTGCCAGTTGTTCTGTGTCATTTGATTAATTACTATTGTTTAACCCTTTTTGCTCTTGTAATTCCGAAATAGGAATTATTTTCAATGTGAAAATTAAATAATAATATTTATATAATTATAAACGCAATTTATAATTTATTTATTTAATATTTTTTTATTAGAAATAATAATTATAAAGAACGGAAAACATTAATCATTTTGCTAAAGAATATTTTTTTCTTGAAAATAAATAATTATTTATATATTTCCAGTTATTAAAAAATAAAGAAACAAGAATTACCATTATTTTAATAATTTTAATATTAAATATTTTTAAAAAAAGAATTCCTTTTTAATATTTCGACCTTCGAAATATTATTTGTATTTATATATTATACAAATACCAAATATTATACATACTTAGTGTAAATAGTATGTATTATCGATAGTCATGAAAAGATTACCAACAATTTGTTAAGTAGCATTAGTTACACTGAAATATCCCCGCATCAGTTGTTTTACTTAATCGAAAGTCGAGAACCCCCTTTGAACCACTTGTGAGTCCGTCTACACTAATCCGCTGAGGGGCACTGACGCATCATGCATCGCGATCTGTTTTGAAGATTCTATGTATCCTACATCTACGTTATTTTGGAAAAGGCTAGTACCGCTGCTACTATGTTGGGCTCGGTGATCGATCAATAGATGTAGCTTTTCATCCGTTTTATAGGTCATGTGAAATTATTCCATGAAAGATTGGAAATGTTTGTTAGCAGCGTCAGAATGGTGTATCATGGAAAATTTTCACAAAAACTATAAACCCTTACAAGTTTAATAAAGTTTTACTACTGTACATAAAACCAAAATGTTCGTCGCATCTCCTTAATCAGTCTTTTCTTCAGTCCTTCAAAGTTTCTAGTTTCATTCACTGTAGTATTGCAATTGTTCTTACATTATTTTGAAGAATTAATTATTTTACTTATGAAGTACATTAATATGAGTTATAAATTAAATCCCAAATTATCTCTCACATAAATATTTTCTATTCAAACTTATCAAATCTTAAAAATATAGTAATAAATTTTAACAAAAATGAGATTTTAGTAAACTTTTTCAATTAATATTTCTTTCATTTTAATTAAAATAATTAAAAAATGCTCAACTGATATTGAAAAGCCCGTATTGTAGAACAAAGATGTATAATCCTTCCCATTGTCAATAAAGTAATATTATAATTAATCATTTTTAAATATTATTTTAAGTAACGAAAATCCTGACATCAGTCCATTCAACCTTCAAGTGTTCCATTTATAACATATTCTTTCTGATCAAATATGAACAAAAATATTTCAAATCATCTAGATCCTGGACATATTAGTAAAATACAATTTTTAACTTGCGATATATATAATATTAATATCGTTCATATCGTTAAATTCTTCTCCGACCACTGATCTAGCAATATTTACTGTAGGGCCCATATTTATACACTGATCACCCAAAAGTATCCAACCACCATTTTTAGAGTATTGGCATTGAATAACTATTTTATATGAAGCAGTAGAAATATGAGACAATTAAATAATAATTTATTTTCATGAATTGGATAAAAAGAACACAGCAGATCAGTATTTTGTTGAATATCCTTAATACATTATAATCTCAGAAACCTTCTCTGACGTGGTACTTACAATATAATGCACAATTGAGATCGAGGTCCACTCTTCCTGTAAATAATGACTTAGAGCATCAAGCTTCGTAAGGAGGAGCTTTCTCCTTCTTACTCGTTTCACTTTTTGTCCCACATCGTCTATTTTTGGTGGAGGTCAGGGCTTTGAGGTACGTTTGCCATTACAGGAGTTTCTGTAATCTCAAACCATCTCTTTATTACGTTGAAATTGTGAACTTCTTGATATGTTATTTCGCTCACCTCCTACCGAAATTGAATGAGATCATTCTCCAAAATGTTGACATATTCCTGGCTATTGACTAGTTCAGACACCCTCACCGATCCTCCACTATGTTTTACAGTGGCAAACTGAAAATACAAGATGGTCGGATACTTATATATTTTAGATCAGCTGACAAAAGCAAAAAGAAAACTTGATACAGGAGTTAACAAATAAAACACAGAATTACTTGTACTGTTTCGAGGTTGAGGGAAATCATTTTCATTTTATTATTAATATAATTTATCTTTCCTCGTTTTTTAACTCCTTGTACACTCAGTTCTTTACAAATACATTTTTGTACTTCTTTGAATATGGAAAATATATTGGTAAAAAATAACAATAGTCTAAAAGTAGGAATTTTAAATTTAAAGAATTTGCAAAATTTTATATTTTAAGAAATTGAATTTGTAAAAGTATAATTTTTGTTTTTATGAATAAATTTTTATTGAGTTTTATTTTAAATTTCAAGTCGTCATCATCATCATCACTTAATAACAGCATCGTTCTTCGACCATCATTTGAAGCTATTTGATCCATGTTTTATAAGCGTAAATGTTTCCAACCCATATGAAGAAATTTGGACTTTTTCTTTACAGCAACCTCTTTTAATGATGTATAACAATGATCATCAATGGTTTATTCAATATAGTTGCCTGACATTTTTACAATACCTATGATTTTGAATTTGGAGAGGAAGAGTGTGAACGTTTTGTTACTTTTAAATACAAAGCTTCGATCGTTGGTTGGTGGAACAATTCAATCGTCGTTATTATGGACACTAAGATAATTTTCTGTACACGTAACTTAGAGCATGGTGCTTGAGCCGTTTAGAAACTTTATCATAAGTCTGTTCAACGCATCCGGCAAAGCGCTCAAAGCGTTTCCTAGAAAAATTAGGAGCGATATTGCAGAATATATATATTTAAAATTTTGAAGTATTATTATATTGAGTAGTTTTAAACACCGTTGGAAATCTGTTCTTCTATGGCTTCTTTAATAATTATTTTGTAAAACCTCTTCTGTTTCTTCCATATAGTAGTAATTATTGCAAAGTATCTACAAATTATTATAAATATAAATAATTTAATATTACAATTTTATATTTTTAATGATCAAGTTTACAAAAACAACAACTACATTCCTCAGACATTTTTAATACAAATATATATATATATATATATATATTTTTTTAAAGTATAAAATATAATGAAAAAAATAATATAATGCAATGATTTCGAGACATTTTCATATTTTATCTTTAATTCTTAAATAATAATAATAAAATATAAAATAATCATAATCATAAACGTGAACTGGAACATAAACATAATCAAAAGCATAATAATATTTTTATAAGGAAATTTGAGTTGTGAATAATTTTACATAATTGATAATAATAAAAATGTAGAAGTGCAGAAAGGATGTGTCCGACGTCCCTGAAATTTATGCGTTCATCATTTAAACTAATATGTGTAATTATTAGTTTGACACGATATTTTACAATATTGTAAAAGAACTTTAAAATACATTTTTATTTTGTTTCCTTTTGTAGATCCTCTTTAAAATATAAATCCAACTTTTTAAAATGAATTTTTAATTTTTTTGTGAAAATTTTTTAACCCATATTTCTTGATTGTTGTTGTACTTCTACCAGAATAATAACTTATTTTGTATGAACATTTTATCTTTTTCATTATATAGAAAAACTCAAATCGTTAGTTCTCATATACGTAGAATAAAAAATTTTGGACAAAATATTCAAAACTTTATATTATGATTAAATGAAGAATATTGATGTATTACAAATAATACTTAGCATTGACGTACAGGGTAGTGATTCATAGACTCTGTATCGAGTAGAAACCATTTGACAAATACAAAGTTTCCTGATCACCCGAGCTTTCAATGCACGGCACGCTTCGGCTTCCCTCTGAGAAATGAGCAGTCATGTTCCTTCGTTCCGTGATTCGTTCAATCGTTTAGATATAGTTTCTTTGATCAGGTGTTTAAATTCCTCATCTTTATCGAGAAGCGGTCTTTCGTTTAGATTTTCCCTGTTTTCTGCCAAATCTGCTGGATCGTTGAATATCCAGAGCATATCGCGAGACATGCGATTTCTCATCAGTTGCTTCTCATACCATTATGTACTGTAAAATTTTGTGAATTATATTAACAGAATACTATGCATGCCAATAGAATACTAAATTGTCATGTAATTATTCGGGATCCTGATGAGTTTGGTATTCTTGAGAGCTGTCCTCGTGCAGTAATTATGGAAGGCTTGTAACCGTGCAAACATCCTTTTCGGGTGTTGCCCATCACTCACTATCATAATATACTACCGGGAAAATACTAGTCTCAATTAGTTTTCTCTTCGATGCTATTAGGACGCGGTTACTCTGAATTGCAGGTTGCAATTTTTAAGGCTTCCACACACCATTTCATATTAATTTGTATTATTACTTTACAATTACGTTATAATTATACCATTATGTTATAAAAATTTTAAATAAATTTATATTTCAAATGATTTATAGAATATTTTATCTATTGTAAAAATGTACTTTAAATTTAAATTTCATTAACTTTCGAGACAAAAATATATTTTTAAAACTCTACTTTAAAATTTAATAAACTTTATAAATATCTTTTAATTAAAATATTGTAAATTTCATTATTTTAAGATATATTCATTTAAACACTTATCCTTTAAAATTTTTATTAGATTATTATAATTTTGTTATTATCATTTTAATGAGGTTCGAATGGTGAATTATCGTAACTACAAAAAATACCAATTTCCATCTGTGTGTAGAATTATCATTCTAGGTTCAACATATTCAAATCAACATGCTCCATCGAAATACGGTTTTAAATACCGTATTTTCCAGTGTATAAGACCCCTTTTTTGTCACAATTTAATGAACATTTAACGCGACTTTTCAAATATTAGTAAATATTTGAAATATTTCTGCAACACAAAAGATTTCAATTTATTTTCTGGAATGAATTAAGATACTTTTTTGAACTTTTTTCAAAAATGCACACCCAAAAATAAGGGGAGTCTTATACACGGAAAAATACGGTATTCCTCACATAATTCAAAAGAGGAATAATTTCCAACTTGTATCATTCCATATATTTTCTCTTTTTGTCCATTTCCAAATATTGATTTATTTATAAAACTGTTCGTCTGTGTTTCCTTATGAAGCTGTTTTAAAGGAAACTAATTTAATTTCTTAAAAACAATAAATCGTAATGCAAATTTTTTACTGCCGTTTCCTGACAAGTTACGAAGCGTGGCATATTTAACAATAAATTAACATTTTCAATCCCAGATTGTCTTTTTTGTAAAGACTGAATGTTGTGAGATTAAAGTCGGATTGATTATATATCTGAATAATGACAGTGACGCTAGATGGAGCACTAGATGTACCATTTAGACACTTTATAATCTGTTCATACCATCACTATTAAGAACACCAACATGGGTTTTCAAACTTTTATTTTCATTACAGTCAGAATTGTCTTTTGGACAACTCTCAGCAAAACTCTCATCATTCGACATCGTTCTAAATTGATAATTTTTTATTAATGTTTATTAATAAACAATTATTCGAACAAATTTTTCATTATTTTCTGATTTCATTTTTAAAATTCAAATTTTGTAGTTTTAGTATTAATTTTTATTTACATATTAATTTTATTTAAAAATTATTTTATGTAAAGAAAGAACATTTAATTAATTCAAAACTTAGTTAAAACTATTTATTTTATTTAAATTTTAATATGAAGATTTGAAAAGATTTAATATTTTTAATGTTTTTACATATCTTAGGCTGTACTTTAAAATATAAATTAGACTCGAATAATTATTTATCGTGAACATCCAAAATATCAATTTTCCATCTGGGTGGGAGAAACACATTTCCAAATACTAAACTCAACATACAAAATTCAACAAACCAATTTCAACATACCAAATTTAAAATATTCCTCACAATCACAACCGTTTTTAATGCATATTTATTTAGTTTTATTTGGGAAATGATTTATGTCCTCAATATGGCCTACAGGGTTTGAAAGGGTTATGATTAATATATGCTAATATATTGAAGGACAGTATCTTCATTTGTAAAAATAATCAAACTGTTTATCACTGTTAGGGTTACTATGACCTGTTTTAATGATCATATGCGTCGGCGTGGTTTAAAATTTGTTCCAGATTTGTGATACGCTATAAATGGTCTTGAGGCAGTAGTGATAAAAACTGTAAGCTTTTTCGATGATGTGCTTAACCCTGATGCGGTGGTCCAAGCTGTGTTGACTTCTAGCCAAGAGTTTGAAGAGTTTTCAGCGTCTAGGAAGAACTTATCACAAATAATTTGTTGGTTGCGTGTTTTTGGTTTTGTCGTCGTCGTTGCCGCGCGTCCTTTGATATGTGCCTCAATTATTATGTGGTGGTACGTTCAATGAGTAGAGTTTACTGTTTATAAATTTGTGCCCTGTTTATAAAATTTATGTTTTTGAGAAAGGTTTACGTTTAAGTGATTAATTAGTTTGACGTTCAGTTGCCCCTCAGAGAATGAGAGATTATTACTATTTATCATATTATTATTCACTGCATTAAGTTTTTTATTGATATTTTTGATCTAATATTGTCAATTAAATAGTTTTATCAATTGCTTATTTTAAGTTGGACAGGTTTTGTAGTTTTAAATGTTAAATGTCGCGATGTTCATTGTTGATAAAGATCAAATAGTAAGGGTGAAGGAAAGTATTAAGCTAAATCATTGTTCTATATCTTGTGTATTGTCTGCAAACTTGATCATGTATCTTTTAAGTTTATGATAAAATTTCAATAAATAACATTTTGGGTTAATGAGTCACGTTATTTCGATAAAAACATAAAATTAATTTATATTATTTTATATATACTATTATTAAATAATTTTAATTTGTTTTATATTTTAGAGTTGATAAAAGAAGAATCGCCAATGAATGTGAAAACTCTTAAATACATAAGCATTCCCATTATACTAATAGTGAACTTTATTGTGGGTACCATACCGTATTTCTTAATCAGTAAACGAATAAAAAGAAGTAATTGGCGGAAGTCATCCGTTTCCTCTAATACCAATGAATCTATCTTTGTGTCTCCAGTAATGAAGAAGTTTCTGACCTTAGCCAATTTTTTTTGTGGTGGTGTATTTCTATCTACCTCACTTGTGGGATTGTATCCCAGTGTAAATAATAAATTCAATGACATCTTAAGAAAACAACCTTCAATACCAGACTATCCATACGCTGGTTTATCTTTGGCTGGCGGATTCTTTTTTGTATGGGTTCTGGAAATTCTTGTACATGCTTGTCTTCATTTTCGAGGCCATTCTCATCAACACGACCATTCTTCAAAGCACAGTGTAGAAAATAATGATGTTCCTACAATTCAGAATTTGATAAAGGAAACGTCTTTCAATCACCCAGATCATGAACACTCTCCTAATTTTTCAGATGATCAAATAACTCAACCAAAACCATCTGATAGATTACTTAACACAGAAGATAATGTTGACGAACATTATCAAATCACTGAATCTGTACAAGTTAATACTGGAAAATCAGTCCATGAGGCTCACAGTCATGTTCCTATTAAAGGTAACTTGTTAGGTTCAATAATGCTCACTTTTGCATTGGGATCTCATTCGATTATAGAGGGTCTTGGATTTGCAATGATTGGGGAGTTTAGTATGACAATAAACATGTTGATTACTGTTTTGATTCATGAATCCGTTTGTGCTCTGTCTTTAGGTGTGAATTTGGCATCAAAAAAAACTCCTATACATGCATCAGTCTTACTTTTGTTAACCTTTGCTGCCTTAATACCGGTGGGAATAGGTTTAGGAATGGTTGTAAATCTTGGAGTGGACAAAAATTTAGTTGGAGATTTGATAACAGCAGTTTTTCAAGGAGTAGCAGCAGGCACATTTATATATGTGGTATTTATGGAAATATTACCAGCAGAAATGATGGAGCACAAGGATGATGCTCTGAAAATCTTTATGATGATAATCGGATTTGCTGTGATTGCAGCAATGAAAATATTTCACATTCATGGAGACAAAACCAATCTCCCATCAAACTGCACGGTTGATAATTCCTCTTTCCCTACGAATGTTCCAGTACACATACATTAATAATTCTTACCCTGATTTTGATCCTGATGCTATTGTGATATTTTTCAATGATGCTGTGTACAAAAACCGAAATTTTGTCTTTTTAAAAAGATTTTTTCTAAAAAAAGGAAAATTTAAGTTTTTTGTGTTTTGTGTTATAAATTCAAGATTTAAAAAAGCAAACAATATTTTTTAAGTAAATAAGTAAATTTAATCTGGTATAAATATCATATTTATCTTTTAATTTTTCGGCACAGCTATTACATGTTTTCAAGAGAGAAAACGCAAATTTTCCTAAAATATTAGAAATTGTTTTTATGTGGAGCAATAAAGGAAGTCTCTGGACTTAATTCTAAATGAATGTGTGTCAGAGATGACGACGTTACCATAAATAGATGTCATACTGTAGACCATCTTGTGGAGTCCACACTCGGACGGTGTACGCACAGCAAGAGATATCAAAGAAAACTCATTTTTCTTTCTAAATCAACTTCGTAGACTTAGCGCAAAAGTTATATAATGTTTCTTTTCAAACAAATGGACATCCATCAAGTGCAATGCTCTTCTACTGTATTAGGAGCTTCAACATTTCTGCTTCAGACATGGAAAGAGAATTAATGAGATCATATTGAATGTTCAATTCTTGCTAAATGACAAAAGTATCTTGTTACTAAACAACATTTATCTATGTTACAGTCTTAACAGACGTTTCAAGCGTGTATCACGTCGTTATCTAGACTTTAATTTATTTGGTTGAGTTAACTTTGGCCGCTTCTGATATTTGTATTGATAATTTTCGTGCTGAATTTGCTAAAGCTTTGGATCTCTAAACATTCCCTTAGTGATTTAATTATTCATCTTGCTTCTCCTATTCTTTTTCCATCTCCTACCCGGTCTTTCTTTTGTGCTTTATGTCTATGTTAAGTGTGATTTAATGATGACATCGCTATACTAATATATATATATATATATATATATATTCATATTTGACTAAAAAATAAAAATGATATAAAATTTGTTTAGCTAAACAATATAAATATTTCCATTTTCTTTAAGAAGATCCGGTATAAAATAATTAGTTATCAATATAAATAAGAGTCAATGATTTTTAAATAATATTAATTTATTTCTTAAATTTTTGTGAAATTACGAAATTATATCTTTAATTTTTTTTGTTTAATTTCATTTTTACAAATTAATTTTGTAAAGTTGTATCATTGTAAAATAAAAATTGATAAATGTTATTCAATTAAAAGGCTTTGCAATATAACTCAGCTTAAGTGAAACCTAAATTTGCGCCAGGAAAATATTTTTAACCATCTTGTCTCTTCTTCTCAATCAAATTCAAAATATACTATAAGAACCCAATTTATATATTAATATTTAAATATAAAACATGCTTGTACTTTTGTTATTTGATTTGTGCATTCATATAAGATAAAAATATCGATATTCAGTCTAAAAATATATATGTTTACAATGAATGAAGGGTCAAAGGTTAAAGTTAAAAAAGGAACAGTTAAAGCCATAATATATTCACAATATTTGTTATACTAGCAACTAATATATATATATATATATATATATATATGTGTGTATAATTTGTTTTTGTATCCATAGTAATCTGAATTCTACAAAAATAATATTTTGTCTTGGCAAAAATTAGAAGATTATTCATTTAACGTTTCTTTCTTTTCCCATTATATTGATCTCACTTTATCTTTCGATTGACTCTTGTTATTTGTTTATGTTGGGTGTTTGATCAAGATTATAATTCATTAACACCAAATTTTATTTCTATAACAATAACAATTATTTAAACAATTTTTCTTGAGGAACCTTTCTTTTGTTTTCTTTTGACCAGATTGATTATACATAAAAATACTGGATTATAATTATTGGGACCGTTGTTGAGTTCATAAAATCTTTGAATTTACAATCTTATCAAATTAATAATTATACAATTACAAAAATATTGTTATAGATATGTTAAAATAAGATTTTCTGAAATTTAATGTAAAAATTAATTTATGTACGAAATAAAATAAATTTTACGGTAGGTTTATTAAAAGATTTATGCCAAGATTTATTATAAAGTAAAAAAGTTAATTTCAAATTTGATGAAAATATTTAATTGAAATAAAATGAAAAGTAATATAAAGTTTAAAATTTATTTGCGAAATAAAAGTAAACCAAACTATTCTTTGTAACTTTTATTTTACACGATTAAATCGAAGTAAATTAAAAATATAATTATATTTTTTGAAAATTGTAATTGGAATTAAAATATAATTGTAAAACAATTAAATCGACTTAAATGAAAATGCGATTTTAATTTTATTTTGGAAAACGTAATTATTAATGGAAATATAATTTTATTTTTAATGTAAAAAGGGGTAATTTAAAAGTTGTTAAATTAAACGAAATTGCGATTTTAAATGCTATTTTCAAAACATTATTTTAATAAATCCAAAGTAATTTTTAAAGCTCTTGTTACAATTAAACCATCTCCTGTAAATTCACCTACGATTATTCTAATTTTAGGCAAATTATCAGCATAATAAATTGCCACTTTAAGCCAAGACGCCCATCAGGTAATCACTGATGTAGGTGGAAATCCAATATCACGAAATTGTAACTTTCTTTCCTTGTTTTTGATCGCAGCTGCTTTTAAACGAGAAATTAAATTATCAACCAATCAAATTTAGATCGAATTCTTTCAGCACAATTGTGAAATAAATGCGACACACATGTAACATGAAATACTTTTGAATGTAACAACTTAAGAGTGTGCTACGGTCAAGAAATCGTTTCTAAGAAATCATTTCAACCACATAAAACACAGACAGACAAAGAGAAAAAACGCGCACGATAATAAAATATATTTAAAAGTGTGAAGGTCAATGTGAAATCACAACTATAGAAGCATCTCGAACCTTTTTAGGACCATTTGCTATCACCCCCATAGTTTCGCAGTAGACAGAGCGTTAGAAGCGCATCAAAGAAGCTAAAACAAACGTATAACGGAACAAAACATATTAAGTACCGACAGGACTTACCCAACGATCCAAATTTAAGAGTTAGCCCTCCCCTGATAGAGCTAGGCAAGATACATCTGCAACAATAACGCGTCCGAAGATTGCGTCGCCCTGAGAAAAGTTATTAGCACTGAAGTAGATTTAAATTAATTAAAAAACCAGACGGAAAATAACAAAGTCCCTTACTGGATTTTCCAATGAAGCTAGGAGGTCATCCTACCCTCCCATGAATGAGCCTCGTGAGACGAGTCCCTGGGTGAAACTCACCAAGTCCTAATACCTTTTTGAGCAGAGATATACCCCTGTAAATTTAGAAGAATAAATTAATTAAAACAAAGCCCAATTAAAACTTACCGTGAGTCAACAGTCACCCGACAATTTCAGCCGAGTCATCGCTGAAGCAGCCGCACATGAATTTTGAGAATTGAAAGTGTGTCTGGACACACAGGCAGAAAAACCTATAATAAAACAAAATTTTCAAAGGTTTTAAAATTTTTATCAAAATACACCTACCCGAATCGACCAATCCGCGTGAAGGAAAAGTCCAGACACTTGCCTGGCAGAAATTGATTGGCTGTGAGGATTAGAAGGGTGTCTCACCAACCCTATAAATACGTTAACTATTTCATCATTATTTACACATTTTTAAACAATTTCAAACGCAATTTTAAGCGTACATTTAACGACATTTACACGCACTATTTGGACGAACAACCCTTACAAATCGCAACTCGAGCACCAAAACGAACTCTTGTGAAGAACGCAGCCTACGATTTAAACCGAAACAACAGAGAGGAGCTTGTGGAGACATCTGACATAACAATTTTGAGGTGACAAATCAGAGAGACACTTCTATCCACGGACGTGTCGACAGGCGAAAATACTAAGAAGTACCGACCGATATCATTAGCAGCCTCCGGAGACCGTACACAGTAAATATTTTACAAATAATTTTACCGTTTGGTTATTCTGAACAAATTTATCTAATAAACACGTTTTAATTTTTATGGTTTTTAATGCCTATTTATTCGATTAATTAATATTTCGGTTATTTTCCTTTCGAGTTAGAGTAGATTAGTCGTCGTCGCCGCCGATCGCCGTCCCCAATATGACATCCAGTGTTGTAGAACAACTCGTTCAGTATTTAGAGAACGCTCTAGAAATCGTCCACGGACCTGAGGTGGACGAGAATAACAATGCCCTCCGAGACGAATCACAACTAGTTATTATTGACGTAAGGTCAATAACGTTGAGCGAAATGTTCGAGGCAAGCGAATACTATAGCCTGACCGCACAGGGCGAGAACCGATAGCCGAAATTGTAAATGAGTGATGAAATATAATTTTGTGAATATGAATCTTATTTTTATTTCGAGCAAATCAAAGTTGATTGGTCTATTCTAGTTTAAAGTTTAACTTAAAAACCTAGTTTCTAATTTGAATCAGCGAATCTTAGTATTAGATATAGCGATTAATAGATAGTGAACGAGATTAGAAATTTATTGTATATTAAAGGTTTATTTTCAGAGATAATGTGTGATAGATAATGAACGAAATTATAGATTTACTGTATAATAGAGATTTACTTTATAGCAGAGATAATAAACGAAAATTAAAATTTTACTTTCATCCGAGACGTCCGTAGAATAGTTTCATTAGGACAAAATCCGATTAGGAATTGTTTTGAAACATTATTTATCGTTTGAAATCTTAACTCGACGTTGTTAACCGGATCAATACAATCAAACGAAATTCGAGTTGTTTAAGACCTACTTGATAATGATTTATTCCTGATCAATTATTAATTTGATGATTTAATCCTGATTGTAAGAAGTGGTTGCAACGTCCATATCAGAATTCATTTTTTTTAAAACACCAAAATTTATTAATATAACAATTCACATTTCTAAAACAAATTTTCCTGTTAATTTAATTTAATTATCTCGACCCAAATTAATCTATTAAAT
>MQRK01206281.1:2018-15337 GCA_001938485.1 Girardia tigrina | reverse complement strand
CATGTATTACAGGCGTGAATAAAAGTACTGTACAGTATAGTAGAACTACTGATGTATAAAACTGCGAATGTCCGTTTGAACCAGGGATAGGTCACGAACTTCTTTTACACTTCTGATGACCTTGTGCAGATTCCCGCAGGTGGCGAATCTTCCGTGACGCAGAAGAAGTCGTTCAGCCTCATAAAAGGACTTCAAGAGCTCATTTGGCTTTGGCAGAGGGGCTTCTTCATCGTCGCTGTCTTTCAATCATCAGGAGTGTCCACTCGCGACCGCTTTGACATAACGGCCTCAACTGCGCTGGTATCGTCATCTTTCTCATCTTCGGTACACTGCAGTTCTGCGTCCACGTCAATGAATTCATCTGAGACATCTTGCAACTCTTCCTCACATGATTCACTGTCGACACTGCCATCTGTAAAGCCTATAGAAGTGGGAGAAACAACAACATAAATAAAGAGGCTCAGACTTACAGACATGACTTACCTGATTTGGCAAAGCAATTTCAAATCGTCGTTTCTTTTACACAACTCCACGCCACAGAAAGCATTTGAATGGCTTCCAATACAGTGATCGTCCTGGCAACATCTCCCACGCTGGATTCAGGCTGAATAATGTTGGTGTCCATGGCATCCACCAAGCGTTTTAACAGCTCCTTTCGGTAGAGGTGTTTAAGATTTCGTATAATACCCTGATCCATTGGCCGTATCAGCGCCGTGGTGTTTGGTCGAAGAAACTGCAATTTGATGGCCTGCAATCCCGGAACCATTTGATGACATGGGGCGTTATCCACCAAAAGAAGGATACTTCGTCCAGTTCTCACCAGTCGGCGATCCCGTTTATGAACCTAGCGCGTGAAAAGCTCAGAGGTCATCCATGTAGTTTTATTGGCATCGTAATTCACAGGCAAGGCTCCTCTAACCAGATTCTTCATACAACGCGGTTGCTTAGCTTTACCAATGACAAGCAGCTTGCATCTGTCTGAGCCGCTCATGTTGGCACACACAAGGACTGTCAATCGTTCCATTGCTTTTTTGCTGCCAATTAGAGCAGCTTTACGGCATACTAGAGAGCCGTCAGGAGTAGCGCGGTAGTACAGACCAGTCTCATCTGCGTTGTAAATCTCTTCTGGCTGGTATTCTGACAGAAAATTTGGAATCATTGATGCGCGCCACGATGATGCACCAATGATGTATGCACTTTGAGCTTCTCCGTGCGCTCTCTTGAAGACAATGTTGTTTCTGACCTTCCGGCGATTAAGCCAGCCATCCATAGCTTTGAAGTCGAGTTTGCCAAGTCTCCTTGCAAGCGCCTCAGCCTTCTCACTCAATATCGGACCTGTCACAGGTAGATTTTTTGCTGTCGCCTTTTCAAACCAGATAAGAAGACTTTCTTCCACTTCCGAGTCCTTTCCTGTACGGTTTCTCTTCTTCTTTACTAGCTACATATCGTTTGTCGTGGGATTTTCAGCCTCTTTACGTAGAGTGGCCTCATTTGCAACCAGTTTCTGCAGAGTTGCTCGAGGAACCTGCAGTTCATCAGCAAGTTCTCGTTGCGATCTGCCAGATGGAAGCGCCTTCAACTTGTCCAGCAAATCGATTTTCTTCTAAAGTGTTAAAGACAGCGTTTGCTACACATGATGCTTTTAAATGACGTGGCTAGTCTCTTGCTCATTCATTATGTTCAATTGTGTAAAGAGAAGAGAAATTATTTTTAATATTAGGTATTTATTTTTAATAGGTAAACAAAAATATTTAAAGTTAATTTAAATATGGAATTAAATAAATCGATTATATTATATAAAAATTAAATTATATAAATCGATACCCCCGCCTTCACACACAAACGACCGTAGGAGACCACTTAATCACCCGCACACATCTGGGTACGCACTACATGCTATGACAACACTCTCAAACTCTCTTGTCCCATAGGTTGCGCACAACCTACTAGACACTGTAAGCGGCTATTGCATAATGCAAAAGCATGCATTTGATCCGTTCTTATACATTTTGGCTACAATAGGCGGCGGTCACACTTAAGCGGCGGCCACTATAAGCGGCTTCCACTGTATATATATATATATATATAATGGTTAAATTATTATTATTATTAGAAAATTTTAAAATCAATAAAGTCGATTAGCGATTATTGATTAGAAAATTAAATTCATTAATTGCATATATAAAAATGCATTATTTGCTATATATATATATATATAGCAAACGATAGCCGTAAATAAATTATAAAATTGTTATTCAAATACATGATTGTCTTTTTGGCAAGACGACATGGAATATTTCGAGAAGGTTTTGCCATTTGTAACTGAGCAGATATTGTAAAAAAATCTTCAATAAATCGTTAATATTTACCTTCCTCGCTATCGATATTAATATCAACACTTACTCAAACACTTACTAATGTGATTCAAAAGTTTTTTTCATTTTTGCACTCTCATTTTCAAGGTAACAATGCATGTAAACAGAACACATTTATTCTTCGTAATACAGGCTTTTATTTTCGATGGTTTTCAAAAATCTTTCAAGTAGGTGCTCGATTCCACGGGTATATCACTCTGTCATTTTGGAAGCAAAGATATCGCGGTACCTTTGTTCAAACTCTTCTACTGAATCGAACTGCGCCCTTTGAGAAACTGCAACGAGTTAAAGTTGCAGTCTGTGCAGGAGTGTTGTCTTGTTATAGAAGAACTCAGTTGCAATTGACCAATGCCTGTAACGCTCACAGAGAATGGCGTAGACTCTGTCCAGCTGCTGAGGTCGTGATGAATTTGTAGATACCGCGTATTAAGAAGGCCAAGCTGATAAAGATGACGTTGTATAGTGATGTACCTACCTCTGATGATAATCTCCGCGTGCAGGTGCAGAGCTGCTCCTCCACAGCTTGATGTAGAGTGTCATCATCAACAACAGATGATCACGAAAACCGAGGTTGGTCTTCCAAATTGACGTAACCACTCGAGAAACGCTTGAATCATAATTGTGACACGAACATTGACCGTACCTTTGCCTTCTACTTCACATATATCCCTGGCTGTTCCAGCTGTGTTTAAGCTTTTCTTCCATTAATGTCGCAAAAGGACTCGAATTCCGTATTTTTCGGTTTTCATAATCGGATAAGAATAAACAAACAAACGCTTAATGAATAAACCAACACTAAACAAAGAGATTCGTCATGCCATACCATAATAAATAATATAAAAATCAATAATGCCAAAATGGAATATTCATATAAAATAACTGTCACAATGTAAGGCATAGAAAAACAAAAAAAACTTTTGAATCACCCTAGTGTAAAGGAATTAGCATATTTTATATTTTTCACTGAGTCTTAGATAGTCTTTTTTAATAGCGCACCCTTTTAAATTAAGATTAAATGTAATCTCTAATGACCGTACTACTAACTTCTTATTCATTTCTTTTAATTTACTAGCTAAACTCAAGTTTGAAATCCTCTAAATAGTTTTGCTTCAGTAAAAATCTTTTGATATCGTAAAGGTTTATTCAAAAATATAATTCAAGACTGTTATTTCTGAAACATATCTATTCAATAACATTACTGAAGATACATACCCCTCGAACTTGACTTTTATTGAAACCAAATATCTAAACGTCATATTCAACATAATTTACAGCTGAAGATTGAAATATTTTAACATCTTCCAATACCTATTTACTTATTGCTCACAGTATCAAAATTAATCCCAAGACACTAAATGATTAATGCAATTTTTGTCCAGAAAGTAGCGAAATTCTTATCTTTGTACTTTATGATAACTTTTTTACACATAAATATTCTCTTGAGTCTTATACGAGAAGTAATATTAGTTAAAAGTACTGAAAGATTACAGTTTTCTTGTGACAATTAGTTGCAACAGATAAATATATAACTTTATAATTTGGATAATTAATATACGAACATCCATATTTATATAATACGATTAAATCTGATATTAAATGGAAAACTCGAAGATACAAAAAGATAATAGATAATTGTATTTTCTATCTGTGAGGAATGTTTTGAATTGTGTGTTGATATTGTGCATGTTGTATGTTGATTCGGTTTGTGCCTTTCCTACCCAGATGGAGGATTGGTATTTTCTTTTATTCCTACTAATTAAAAATAATTTAATTTAATTTTAAAGTAAAAAGATTTAAAATAAGTTTTGAATGTATTATTTAATTTTTAATGCAATTTAACATTAGGGAGCGACACATCGTATCGTACATCTTTTCTATCTTCTAAATTAAAATGGCGTAACTATTGTTCGGGTCAATATCAAAAGTTGAAGAGATACTTGAAGTACTTCAATTTTTTTTAAATTTAGCTGAAGCACCGAAATTTTATTGCAGGGTTTCCTACTAAATTTAAGTAAATACACTAATAATTTAAGCCAACACTCAAATAACTTAAGCCAATAGGCAAATAATTTAAGCCAAGGTACTATTTTTACACTTACATTTTTAAATTTAAAAATCTCTTAAATACATAAATTAGATATGTTTTACATTATGTCATTTTTAACATTTCTCTTTTTCAAAAATTTCATTTTTACAAAAAGATAAATATAATAACAAAAAGAGCAGAAATTTAGACGTACAAAAACATTTGTAACAACATTTTATTAAAAGTCTTCTCTTCAAATTTCTTATATACTAAAATCTCACATAAGCGCAGAAGTAATTTTTTATATGATTTTCAGTTACCATATTAGCACTATGATTTATCATCACAAAAAGTTCATCTCTATTTGTGCTATTGGAATTTTTAAAAATGTATTTTTAATATATATTTTAAAACAAATCTGAAACTGAACTTTTCAAATTTATTAAAATAATTTTTGTTAATAAAAAATCTTAAACTAAACCTTTTCATTTTTTCCATTTTTATATTAGCTTACTTTCTAGGTATTACATCCAAGGAATTTAGAAACCTGTTTTTTGAAAGTTTTTTACTCAATTAATTTTCTCCAAACTTTGCACACTTATTCTCGATGACAATAAATGATGTTGAGAAAATTCGATCAAAAAAACTTTTAAGGTTCGATAATAAGAAAAAACGGAAAATTCGGAGTTCCAGAACAATATTAATTGAAAAATATCTACTTATAAATTATAAGTAGTTTATATCAATTTTTCATTATGTTTTTTAATAATTTTTATAATTAAAACTTTTTTGGCAAAGTAGAGTTCTGTCTGCACAAAGAATAGATATAAAAAAATAATTTTTTGATTTTCTAGTTTATTACAGCATTTTTATTTTTTATAATGATGTTTCAAATTTATGAAATTATCATTTCAGAATTTAATTTTTAACTAAAAAACTAATTTTTTTAACTAATATTTAACCCTAAAATTTACAATGCTTTAATTTATAAAGAAATATTTTTTTAAATATTTTGTAAATTCATTTAAGAGATTTTAAATACTAAAATTCAAAAATTTATGTGAGCTCCACAAAATCCTTACAACTATTTTCAGAATTTAACAAAAATATCAACAGGATAAAATTTTAATTCGATATCAATTTGAAATTTTAAAGAACACAAATTTTAATGAATCAGTTTATTTTTTGAAAATTAAAAAAATAACAATAACATTTTCTCACACCTTCAATTTATGTTCAGATATTTTATAATTTGCAATATGATTCTTTAGGACTAACCAATATTTCTAAAGCAAATAGTAATTAAATAACCTCCTCTGCATATTTATCTTTGAAGCACAATGGATACGTTTTGTCCTTGTCTACTTTCAGCTCATACAGCACATCCATTGATTTAATGTCTATCTTGACAACTGAATTACTGTGTTGAGGCATTAAAATATATTGATTAAAACAAATAAATAAATACCTTGTGCTTATTAAAACATAATCAGTATTTGGCAAATGCATAATTGAATCCTTATGAGAAACAAAATCAACTGTCCGATATAAGTGGTTAGCCGAATAGGGCTTCTGGGAGGATAAATCTAAGAACGTAATTAATAATTCTGGATAGTTTTAGAATAAGTTGACAAAGATTAGTAATTAAAATAATTATTTAATTAATTAGTCTTTCTAATCCCTTCTGTTTCTATACTCTTTATCACAGAAGAAAAGTATTAGAAAAAAGTAGAGAAATAAAGTTTAATAAACAAATTATGTGTTTTAAATCTGAATATATAATAATTTAGAAAATAAAAATGTATCCATTGTTCAGTTTCACGTAAAAAAAGAAAAACATTCTAAATTAAAATAATTATAAATATATTTATATGATATATATATTGAACAAATTAAAGTTCAATGAACTCTTAACTATAGAATTAATTAAACAAAAATTATAAGAAATAAACATTAACTAAAATGTATTGCATAAAAGGGTAAATAACTAACATATACAAATAATATATAGAGTTTGGCGATATAATTTTTCGATCGAGCTCGAGAGAAATTCTTGGGATAAAAATTGGTCGTGGGTTTTGTGAAATTTTTATTGTAGAAATTGAGGAACGGCAAATGGCAGTGAGTGAAAATGAGATGCGACGAATTGAGATCAGAAATTGTTGTTGTTAAATTGTCTCACATTTATGTCACAAGAAATGTATTAAAATCCAATGTTGACAGTTGTACAATTCTATAGCACGAGACAGAAACGACAGAAACTGTTAAATCCAATTCCTTTGGTAAATTTGTCGGATTAATCAAACGAATTATTCAATCGATACACACACACACATATATATATATATATATATATATATTTAAATAATAATCTTTATTATAACTAAATCTTAATAAAAAAGAATACGAACACTACCTCCCCTCTTTGACGATTCGTAGGGGGATCAGGTATAGTAAAAAGCGCTTCAACTGTTATACCGCAACATCAAATTTTAAAAAGTTTTTTTTGTTCCAGTTTTGCTATATTTGTACGAAAACCCAGGGTTCGCGAGTGTTGGAAGGTATTTCACCAAGCTATCATTATACAGGGTCAGCAAGGATAGAATCTAGTCAATCAATTTAAAACAATAATTGCTCGAATTCAAATTTTATGATTTATTATCATTAATTTTAAAATAATGAAGTAATTTAGTTTTATACATTTTGAGACAGAAAAAGGTATGTAAGAAAAATATTTCGGAATCTTAATATAAGTCTTGTAATATAATTTTAGAAAAAAAATGATGATCAAGAAGGAAATCTGAAGAAAGATAAGTAAAAAAACTTAAAAAGCGATTTGGGACTTACACCTCTTTCAATGCTATAGAGACACTAGGCTCTTAAGATGATCCACCAAGATTATCTAGCAGCCCTTGATAGGCTTTGTAGTTACCAAAATTTATTAATTTAATTATTATCAATTTAATTATTAATTTAATTTTAACAATCAAAACTTAATAACAAAAAATGTGTAAAAAATGCGAAATTTAATTTTTAAAAACAAATTGAGTGAATCGATAACATTAGAACAGAAAAAAATGTCGAAAATTAATTCAACAAAAAAAAGAATTAATTAAATTAATGTTGTTTTAATAATTTGTAATCCATCCGAAACCGGTAGGTTATTATTATTTTTAAAAGTTTCTCGCGAAACAAACTCCAGGGTAACTGGTCGGTGATTGGACCCGTTGAGTCCACAGTTAGATGGCGCAGCGTCTCCACCACAGACCTGATATAGGGTTAGATTAATTCGATCTTTGAGATCTTTTCGGCTTCCTTGTACGAAATTTCCAACCATGGATTGTAGTTCCATTGTTCTACTTTCATTTTGCTGTATTTATGGACTTTATACATCCACGAAAGGAACATCTGAAATCTCCCCTCCTGATAAGTCTTTGATCCTATAAGAAAGATATTTTTCTTCAGCATAGATAATTTCTTCAACCACTATCGAGATAGTCTCAGGTGGGTATCTTTGGTATTTTTGCTAGTTTCCTCAATCGTGTTGCTGATCTGGTTGATTTGCTCTGCTTAGTTGGATGAGATTCTGATAATTTAGGTTCTGTCCAGTTCACGATTTTTTTTAGGTGTCTCATAAACCACCTGTTTTATAGATCTTTTTACAGCCGGTACATTTTAAAGGTTTTGTGACTCATCGATGTTGTACTTTCTATCAGGTCAATAGACTAATGCCCAAAGTGTCCATACATATTTTTATATTTCTTCAAATCTAAAAGAAATGTGGCGCATAGATTATGAAGCGTATGTAATTCGAATTTTTCTTCCCAGTAGTTCTCCAGCTATTACATTCATAATGAAATACGGATAATATACAGACATTTACAATATATTGTTTGTTGTATTCGCGATGTACAAAAAAATATTAGATGTAAAGTGAGAATTTTTCGTCGAATAAAATACCTACTCAATTAGAACACTGAGGCATTCTAATCCAGTTATTATTTAGATATATATTGAAAGAAAATTGTTTTTCTTATGATTTACTCTACAAATAAACCAACTTTTATTAATTTAAACGAATACATTTTAATAAAATTAAAAAGTTTATAATTGAGATGTATCAAGTTTTCAAAAACAAAATTTATAAATGTGAATGTAAATGTCCAAAATATGCGAAAGCCTTCGATATTTAGTAATAAATATATTTTGATTCAATAAAACTTTAAAATTTTTATTAACTGTAAATTTTTGGTTATATTTTCGACATTGTAAGTTTCTTCTTTTGGAGTCCAAATAAATGCAAGTATTTTTCAATTTTACAGAATGGAATTTACATACATTTCAATATTTATTTTAGTATAAAGGCCAGTCATTATAATACTTCCATCGTCCGTGTCCATTAGATTAGCCAGTTCTTTTCTTAATAAATTTATAAATTCTTAATATATACTTTAATCCAATTCTTAAAATTGTCAAAATAAGATTTGAGATTTTAATGCGTTTAAAAAGCTTGTAGAAATGTTCATGGCTCAAAAGAAATTGGTATCTTTGATTGCTTCAAAAAACCGGTCATCCGTCGCTAAAATGTTGTCTATAAAAGTTTCATAGCAGTGTCAATATTAAAATAGTCGTTAAAAAAGCTTTTAATGAACTATGCAGTTTTTCAATGTTAAACACATCTGCTGATACAACAACACAGCAGGAAAAAAGGTTTAATAATAATTTCGGACCAATTAACTACACATTATGAAACTGCATTATAATTTGGTAATTTTGAATTTCCTTTTTCTGTCCGTATACTTGTTTTGCATTGAGCTCTAACAATGTATGTATAATATGAGTCATTGTAGCTTACTTGAAACATTTTATTAAACACAATATCCAATTGCTGTAATATTCATGTCAATTGCGGAGGAATCATCTTAATAACACTATTAATTCTTTTTCTATTGTTTTCGTATTTTCTAAATTAATGTGTGACACATAGGAATCCAAAATTAATAAAATTATCTGATCTTATGACTACATTAAAAATATAATAAATGCATATATATATATATATTTATGCTCCACATTCCACTGTTACTTCAAAATTACAGCAAGAGTGAACTTTTGGATTTTTTAAGTTTGAAAATAACAAATAATTTTTTTCAATCAACCAAGATTGTAAATCTGGGCGTAAATATAAAAAACACCCTGATAAAATATAATAAATATCTTAAAATATTATTAAAGAAAAGAAAATTAAATTTTAATATAACATTTCATTTATGGTAAAACTACAAAGCTCTATGCTAACCTATTGTTAATATGTGGCAAAACTCTGTGGACTCTGTGAGACATATTCAAAACATTGGAAATATCGTACGACTGAGTTTAATTCTTTATATATAATAATCCTCCAAATATGTTTTTGTAAATCAGCAATTTAATTTTGATATATTTCTGTCAAAATTTCCAAAGCCACAATAACATTATTGACAGTTAGAAAACTAAACATTTATAAAGTTGAATTTCATAAACCGAAGTACCAGTGCCCTTAATTCTTACTTGACATCATGTCAAATGTTGCTTCGCAAGAGTTCTCTACCAAGATGACTTGACAGAATATGGAGAGTACTAAAATTCAAAAACCTGCTTTAAGGTACTGTAACCGCAAAAATATCGTTGAAAAAGAAAATGAATGTGTGGAAAAACTTTGCTATGTATCAAAGGAGTAAACTGTACAATCTTTTTTGCGAAAAGATATTGTTTTGCAGAAGAAATGTAGAAAAATATAAAGAAAGAAAAATATAAAGAATTCGGTGGCGATGGAGGAGAGGCTATCAGTGTCATCCGAGGGAACGCTTCTATGGAAACGAGACGGAACTATTCCAGAACTACTTCATTACGACGATTACAATTGCACAGACGCGGCTGCAGTGATCGGTTGCAGTACTCCCAGTTGTTCAGACTATGTCTGTCTTTGCGCCTTAAAGACGGGGGGCGTTTAATATAATGATTTAATTCATTTATTTAAATCGTTGTATTAAAGAAAACGGAGTTTATTTAAAATACAGATTTGTGAAGCTTCGTTAATTCTTTTTGATTTAGATTTAACACCACATTATAAATACTTTGTATCCAATCGTAAATATTGCTGTGCCAATATCTATCAGTTGTCCTGATGAGATTGATTAAAAAATGATTCCAAACTTTGTTTTGGAATTTCAGCTGGATAATATATCGGATAAAGGGATATTCAACTACTCCATCCTCCGTTTCATTAAGTACACTTACACAGTGAAAGCCTTAAAAACCGGAGTACAATGGATCATGATAAGTCATTGTAAGAGGCAAACCAATCCGTGCCCGTGCACTGAAGGCTTGCATTCTGGTATCAAAAGTCATGTGACAGAATCAAAAGTTGTTGTAATTTTCGAGGTTTCTACCCGATGAAGAGTCTATGATTAACGACCCTATGTGTTAATGCTGAGTATCGTAGTTGACTATGTATATACCGTTATCTATCACTGTCTGAGAGGTTTATAATCTATAAAAGTGTGACAGATATCGACAGCAGAGTATTTAAGTGATTTTATAAGACAGCAAAATGGATAAAACGTAGACCTAAAAGAGACTTAAACTAAAAGTGACGAAGAATCCCACTCCATAGCAATAGAACTAAAACATTTAAAAAAACTATTTTATTTACTACACAATAATTTAAAGGTACAGTTAATTATCAAATATGTCAAAAATTATAAAATACGCTGTTCTAAAAAATATTGTTTTGCTAAAGAAACATTTATTCAAAAGCAAATTGAGTATAAAATAACAAAAATAAGAAAACGAAGACTGTGGATTATTTAATTATCTAAGAAGCAAAACGGGTTTATTTGTCAATTGTAACACCATTTGTCACGCTGAATCGTTTCACAAAGACTCTCAGTAAAAAATCTTAGAAATGAAGAAAATAAAATTAAATTACAATGAAAAAGAATTTATAAAATAATTTAATCAGATAATTTAATAACACGAAAAAAAATTCCCAAAAACAAATTCTGATAACAGAAAAGATTTTTTTACCGCTATTTAAAAATGTCGACAAAATTTATAATTTTGTTACTCTAAATATTTAAAAATTTTCTTTCAAATTTCTTTTAAATATTTATTTTATAATATACATATATGTATTTCAAAAATAATTTTGTTAAAGCTTTTTTAAAAAATCGATTATTGTACATGTTTCGGAAATTCTTCCATCATCAGCAATTATATCTGTTAGTTTCTATTTCAATGTTACTTTTTATAATGTTTGAGGTGCCGCCCATCGTATCGAATTGTGACGACCGACACCCCTTATTCAAGCGGAAGATCACCTGTGGGTAAGAACAGCCGACCGCTTTTCTGTTGCTTGTGATCTCCGCATGTCAAGTGCCAACCGGTCGACGAGTCACTTTGGGTCGGTATTACGGTCGGTGTACGCCGTACTCCGTTGTGCACCGCCAAACGTGGGGCAGTGGGTCCTGGTTGGATCAGTTGGCGGTCTTTGTTTATTTTTAACAAACAGACCCATGAGAAAAACGATTAAATTCGATGAAAAAACTTATTCATAAATTTGACACTTTATTCTTAATTTAAACAATTTTTAATTACTTTTCAGTTTTAAAATTTTTTTGTAAATTGTTTTTTTTGCGATTGAGTCACCGGACCACCACAATGTTATTTTTAAAAGGGAACAAATTATTTATTTATTTAATTTAGGATATTATTGGATAATAATGGGAAAATGTTTAAAAAATGTGTAATTAAACATTTGAGGATCTGAAAAAGATTTTTTTAAAAGTAAAATTTGACAAAATTATTTTTCAAAAAATTGAATTAGAATTCACAAATCTCAGTAATATACAGTAGCACTCAAAATGATAAAGACAGTATTTTTTTCAAATTTTTTTAAAAATAGTGCTTAATACTTAATATATATATTAACAAGTTTTACATTGTTTGGTTCATTTTTCCATTCTTTTTATTCACTTACTTCCTATATATATATATCCATGGAATTTAGAAACCTGTTTTTGAAGGTCTTCTACTTAATCGATTTTCTTCAAACTTGGCATACTTACTCATTCTCGATGACAATAAATGATTATGTAAAATTTGATCGAAAAAAACTTTTTAAGATCCCAAAATGGGAAAAAACGGAAAATTCGGAGTTCCCAAACAATATTAATTGCAAGATACTTATAAATTATAAGTAGTTTATATTAATTTTTAATGTGTTTTTTTAATTTAAAATTTTTTAAATCTTAAATTTTTAAATTTTAAAAACTTTGCTGCCAAAGTAAAGTGTTGTCTGCATAAAGAATGGATATAAAAATTTTAATTTTTTGATTTACTAGTTTATCGTAATTTCCAAATTCATGAATGGCTTTTATACAACTTTACCTATTTTCAAAAATCGAAACAGAAAGCGTTTTTGTGCCGCTAAAATCGATAAGGCCAGCAAACATGTTTATACGTTTTGGATTGTAAAATTTAATATTTTGTCATAATTTTTGTTCAATTAATTTAAAAGGTTATCAATTAATCAATAGCCATAAATTAAGTCATGGACAAAGGTAAGAACATATCATCGTCAGTCACGAAAATCATCTAGAGTGCCATACATGAGGGAAAATCTTATCGCGAAATATCAAAGGATTTTGTAGCTTCAAAAACAACCGTATGTCCGCTAGTGCAGTGATACAAACAATATGTAACCACGAGAAACTTCAAATCATCTGGCCGTCCAAAAGTCATTAAGGAAATCTTATTGCGAAATATCAAAGGATTTTGTAGCTTCAAAAACAACCGTATGTCCGCTAGTGCAGTGATACAAACAATATGTAACCACGAGAAACTTCAAATCATCTGGCCGTCCAAAAGTCATTAAG
>MQRK01206272.1:6584-30093 GCA_001938485.1 Girardia tigrina | reverse complement strand
TCATTAGATTCAAATAATTAATCAAATAACATATCAATCCCATCTGGGTAGGAGAGTCACAAATCTAAACAGCATACAAACAACAAACTTACAACATTCACAATTATCCCTCACAAGGTTGATAGTAGTTTTAAAACTGATCATTAGTTTAATAGATTATTATTAATAATGTCTAGGCAGAAGATTAATTTTCCAAAAGAAATATCAGTAATATATTAGGTTGGGAACGGACGTTTTTTTGTTTAATCTGTGTTCATCTGTGATATTTCAATATTTCTATAATTCAATATTTTTATTTATAAAACTTAAAGGTATTCTCCTTACTCATTTTGTAAAGTTTTTTTTGTGTTGGTATTCTTATTTTTATTTGGAGATGGATCAACCAATGAAAAAACTTGCTCGATATTGGTTCCAAAAATTTCGTTCTGGGAATTTGAGTATCGTTAATGAGCATCGAGGTAGATTACCGACCAATATTGATTATGAGGAATTAAGGACAACTGTGGAATCCGTTCCACACACAACTATTCGAAAACTTCGGTCCAAACTAGAATCTAGTCATACAGCTGTGTTAAAACATTTGCGTGCAATAAATAAAGTTAAAAAGATAGATTCATGTGTCACACGAATTGACGGAACTGCAGGTGATCGACCGCAAAAGCAAGTGCACATCTTTGTTAGTTCGCAAAACTTGGTTGCCATTTTTATACCAAATCATCACTTGTGATGAAAAATGGATTTTGTATGACAATCGAAAACGATCAAGCCAATGGGTAGATAAGAATACACCTCCAGGACACATACCGCAACCGAAATTTCATCAAAAATTATGGTCACCATATGATGGAATGCCCAAGGAGTGATCCATTATTCCTTTCTACAACCAGGAGAAACTATAACAGCGATGTCTTATTGTCGTGAAATTGATTTCATGCATGAGAAACTTAAAAAAACAACCAGTATTGCTCAATCAGCACGGCTATTACATGATAACGCAAGCCCCCATAAAGCTTTGATTACTGTTGACAAATTAAATTCTCTGCAATATGAAATTTTACTACATCATCCATATCACCTGATATTTCATCGACAGATTACTACCTTTTTCGTAATTATGAATTATTTTTAAGATAAATAAAATAACCAAAATAAAAGACTTTGAATTGTTTATTAACTCAAAAAATAATGATTTTTTTTCAAAAAGGTATATATGATTTGCCCAATCGTTGGCAAAAAGTCGTAGATGCCAATGGGAATTATTTCAATTGAAAAAAATAAATAATGTGAAAATTAGCGCTTTTCGTTTTTTTTTATTTTCATTCAACGCCCGTTTCATAGTTTCCAACCTAACATTTGTAAACTTTATAGAATAATTAAACTTATAAACTTATATTTTATACACCGTAAATTGCTAATTGAGAATATGAGAAAAAAGTTTAATTGGAGAAGTTTACAGTTTGAAGACAGTAAAATGCCTCTGGTAAAACATATTTACTCCAGACTATAATTAATGAAAAATGATAAATAAAATTCTAGCAAATAATTCATTGAAATTCCAATCAATACTTGTCATATAACTTTAACTTGGTTACCATGAAACCAATGGTCAAGAACCTTATTTGATCTACTGGATTGGTGATTTATCTCTTCCAATAATATTTAGTCTTGGGGTCACTCAAACTAAAGCAAATCTAGCAGTCACCCAATAAACCCGATAAGGGGTTTGATTGCTTCGGTCTCCGAGATCTTTTCGGCCTCTCTATAAGAAAGGACTTCCATGAATTGTATTTCCATGATTCTCCATGTATTTGGCTGTATGAAGAGAGGTCCCTGATGCTAAAAGACGAACTTGTTTTTGCATCATTAATAATTTTTTCCACCACCGTCGATATTCTATTGAATATCTTTGATTGATTCACTCTAATTGCTTACTCTGATTGTTTCAATGTTATTCTGACAATTTTAGTTTCGTCCAGTTTTTGATCATTATTGATATGTCTCGTTTGTTTTATAAGTCTTTTTTCAGCAGGTACATTTGAAAAGTTTTGTGTCTTCATCATATTTGTTGTTTCTATCAGAGCTGGAGTTTCTTCACTTCATGATCTTTTTTGATATGTCTCTTGAGCTCCTTTTTCTTGGCAAACTCCTTGTAGCATCAATATTTTGTAAATTGTAGATGCTTTCTCTATCACTGACAAGTTTCGATGCATATGTTTTATTGGGATGAATCATTGGGAATTTTCTCTATGCTCTTAAAAAAATTTCTTTATTTATTTTTGTAAATTTGTAAAATTTGTTTTATTTTTGTAATTTAAAAAAAACGTTTTATTTTTGAAATTGAAATAAAACATTTTATTTTTTAATTACCCCTTTATTCTTTAAAACTAGTGTATTGAATTTAATTCTTTATTATTTTATTTTTAATTTTTTTTTAAAGTAATTTAAAAGAACTGTTGATTAAATCAATTATAAATAATTTATTATTTTATAAATTTGTGATTTAAAAATGAAAATTATTTTATTTATCCGAAAGAAGATGAAGTTAGTTTTCTTTTGTATGTCAAACAAACAATTTCGAAAAAATCAAATTGTCTTTTTGACATTACATTACCAAAACAATGAAAAACGTAGTGTTATTTAAACCTGTCGTTAACATTTTACATTGACTTCCTTTTGATGAGGAACCAATTTGTTTCTATTTAAACCCGTTAATGATATAACAAAAAAAAGTAACCATTTCTGAAACAATAAAAATCTGTGAATAAATTTCCGGTCGCCCAAAATGACGTGCCGTGTTTTTATAATTGAAATTTTAGAATTTTATGGCATTTAAAATATTCAATAAATCATGATTCTATGACATTAATTACTTTAATTAATAATATTTTTTATTTCTTATTAAACTTTTTATTTCTTAATGTTGAAAAAACTAAATTCAAACAAATTAAGTAAAAAAAACTTTAAGTCTTCCAAGCCAAGAAGGATTTTTCTAATGAGAAATGAATATTTTTCAAAATAAAGTTTGTTAGGTTGGGAATTATTATCCATTCTAAATCAAAACAAATTAACAACTTGCAAAAATTTATTAATCTACCACAGTTTAAATTTGTTATTTAAACAAATTTACTTTTTTTATTTTCTTTTTTTTATTACTATTTTCTATTATTTTTTTTAATTTCGATTATAATTCGAAATTTTTAAAAACCAAAATTCTTATTTCTGAAAATTAAAAAATTAACAATAACACTCTTACAAAGTTTATTAAAATTTTAAAATTTGAATGACTTTATTAAAGATAATTTTCAGATAAAATAATGACATGAATTTTCTATTTATAAATTTTAAATAATTTCTGAAATAATATTGAAGTTTTTTAAGTTTATTATTATGTGGAGTTAATTTAAATTTGCCTTTCGCCAAAATTGTTTATTATTTTTTTAATTTTAAAGTTTAAAAAAAGTAAATAAATACAAAGGTTTTAAAATTAAAAAATCATATAATAAAGAAAACTATCAAAAAATAAATACTTATACAAAAATTAAAAAAAATGTTTACAGTTATATCAATTGATATTTCTTAATAACAGTTTTGAAATTAATTTTCAAAATAAGTTTTTAAATAAATTTTAAAATAAATAATAAACGGATTAAACTTCATAATATTTTAAGAAATATTTCTCAGGATAACATTTTATAAATTTTTTTTAGTTTTATTTTAAAAATAATTTTATTAATTTAAAGTTTTAATATTTATTTTTTTTAATATTTTGCGAATAAGTGTATTAAAAATTGTTTAATTATTTGAGTTATTGTCATAAAAAATTGTGGTGTTAAATTATGAATCTTGATTCTAATGATAACGAAAGTGGCATAAATGCTGCTTACAATTATAATATAAAATTTGTACAAAATCTTTAAATTATGTTATATTTAAAGTAATAATAAAATAAATAATAATAATAATAATAATAATAATAATAATAATAATAATAAAATAATAATATTTATTTTAATCTATTTTTATTTCACATAAAATATATAAATTTCATTATTTTTTTTATTTTTTAGTAAATATCTAATCCTAATAAATACTAATCTCCCTGTCACCGCATTTTCTGTTTTTTTTATATTAATTAACATTTATTACTTATTATTACATTATTATTACATATTACATTTATTACATTTGTTACAAAATGGAAACGTTTATATTTAAAGTAATTTTTATCAATCATTATTTGCTGTTTTTTAAAATGATTTTTGTTAAAATAGTTACGAATTAGGTTAGAAAATATTTTATTAAATGTACTAAATATTATCAATAAAACTGTTTTTTATTTTTTAAGTCTCATGAAAGAATGCTATTTTTCCCCGCAATATTAAAAATTTATAATTCTCAAAGAAAATATTTATCCTGTCTGATAAACCAAATATGTCATTAATATTTGTGGGATTATAATTAAACATTCCGACTGACAAAAAGGGAAACATGTGTAAAATTTTTTTTCAGAAAAATGGCTGTAACTTAATATTTATTTTTATTATTATATGGCAATTATTAATACAATTTTTCTCTTTATTTTTCCTTTTCTTTTATTATATTCTTTTGAAAAAAAATATTACTTTTCGTCTCCTAATATTTTATTAGCAAAATAATAATTTTCAGAATAATTTGTTTTTAACTTTAAAATATCGCGATAAAAAAATTGTAAAAACGAAAATTTTAAATAACCTTTTTAATACATATTTAAACAAAAATATTTATTTTACTTTTAAAAATGTTTCGTTCTATTAAAAGATAATCAATAACTTCGTAAATGTTTACCGAAGACTTTTGTTTAAACAAAAAAGCAATAATTATATCAGTCATATACTTGCCGTAGCTGTTTACAACCTCCTCCCAACTCTCGAAATATTTGGTGATGTCGTTTCGTCAAAACTCGCCTGGTCTGGTGTTAAAGAAGTTGTTGAGCCAGTTTTTAAAGACATCTTTCTTATCAAACTTAATGCCCTTAATATAGTTTGACAGGGAGCGGAAAAGATGGTAATCAATCGGTGCAAGGTCCAGAGAATACGGTGGATGGATACGGAGGAGACAGAAAAAATTGGAGAACCGACAATGACACCAGCGCAAACCAGTACAACCACAGAAGAAAGAGTCGTAAAAAACCTCAACATTTCAGGCAACCAGATTCAATCCGTGACGGACTATCTCGACGGCGGTGGAAGAAGCGATAGATACTGAAAAAACACATCTGACTTTTAGGATTGCAGATTTAACTGCAAGGGGGGAGTTCAGATGTCTCTTTCGCGGCTGTACGAAGTCCACGAATACAGCCAAAAGTATACAGGCTATACAACCCATGGGTGGTCGTTTCTCACTGCGAAACCGAAAAGATCTCGGAGACCGAAACTATCCGAACCCGTAGGAGGCCTATTGGGGGGGCTGCTAGTGATTCTTTAGTTTGGGTGGACCCCCTAAAGAGCCTAGAGGATCAATACCATTCGAAAGAGATGGGAGGCCCACTTACATGTGTAATTTAAGGTTATAGCTTCTTCTTAAAATTTATATCAAAAATCACTTATGAGTCATAAGTTATGACTAATAATTAAACTTAAGAATTTTGATAAAAATAGGAATAAATTATCGATGTATACATTTTAATGATTCTTGTGAGTTTTTATTTAATTATTATTCTTTTTTCAATTGTTTTATCTGAAATTTTAAAATAGAAAGCTTCATCTTTATCTAAGCAAGCATATAATTAATAAAATCATTTTTTCATTCAAACAGTGATATTGGGATGTAAAGTTGAAGTTTCTTACAGGAGGATGTAGGGACATGAAATGTCATAAAAGATATATTGAAATTCATATCGGAGAACTTTGGAACTATTATTATTCTTGTGAAATCGAACAAATAGCTCATGCAAAATAGCTTCTATATTCACGGGATAATATGCTTAGAAATGCTCCAAGAGCTATTTAAAACCAGAAGAATATAGTAATAACGTGTAATTAAAACATCCTATTTCTATGTTTGAGACAGTATATTTAGTTTTAGAAAATAAAATTCGAGACGTGGGTTAGTTCTACTGGAGAGCATTTCAAAAATATCATTGTTACATTTAAAAATCATGCTTTTCTAATCACTATTATTATTAAAAAGTAGTTTTTTATTGTAAAGTTTTCAAAATACTCGTCATATATAACTTAAACCTGTAAAAAAGTGAATTAAATAAGTATAGTTTTATGCTACATGTATTAGCAGATTTATCTTAAGACTTAAAAAACATATTTAAAGCGGCTCAAATATAACGAAAGTATAAGTTCCCTTTTAACAGATGAGTTTTAGATTAATTTACTGTTTTCATTCTCTCTCAAATTACCTCATTCTAGCTTTATATGAAATCTATAAATAAAAAACTTTATAATTACTTAAAATAATTTGAAAGATTTCAGTAATTAATAAAATAGTTTTTTATATTTTTTTTATAATTGAATACTCAATGTAAATTGGTTTTAATGTCACTTTTAATTCTTAATTATTTTTATGAGAAAGCTGAAGTTTTTTTTAATATTTTGATAAAAATATAATTTTTATAATTTCAAATTAATAAAATATAATAAAATAATTCAGTGATTATTTTTATGGCTAAGGTTTTATAACAAAACTAAAGGAAAACAAAACGATCATTTAAATCAAAAAAAAGATTATTATCTAATATTTATTTGGCAAACAAAAAAATTACAAAAGAATAAATATTTTTTTACTGAGAAAAATATTTTTTATACGTTAAAAATTTTAATGTTGAACAACTTTTTATTAAAAAAAAGTAAAAGTACATTTTTCTGAAATAAATATCATATCAAACAATGTCATGACGAGTTATTTGACGAAAAAAGAAGATCCGATGAAAACGTCTTTCGAATCCGACAACAAACCGCTACCTCGCTTCACGACCCAATATTCCGATATGCGCAAATCGGACTCGACTACCAAAACGGATTGGCCACCGTCTCGATTCACTTAGTCTACGGAAACAGCAAAATTTTCGTCGTATTCAGACAATAAAAAATTGGGCGCGGAATACAAAATTTGTTTTGGCAATCTGACAGACCAGATCTACAAGAGAGCGTTCAGGAAGGGCTTAGAGTTCAATGTCATGGTTGTCGGTTGTTGTGGGCTCGGGAAATCGACTTTCGTAAATTCTCTGTTGATGTCCAAGTTCTACAATACCGAGAATGTGGGTCCTTCGAAGCGAATTAAGAAAACTGTTTACGTTGAGCCAACGACTGTGACTTTAAAGGTATGCTTAGTTGATACCCCTGGGTTTGGAGACGCAGTTGAAAACAGTGCTTGTTGGGACCCAGTTATTGAGTATATTGACAGTCGTTTTGATCAATACATCGATAATGAAAATAAAGTCAAAAGCGTCGCTCCAGTGCAACACGATATCGATAAGCGGACAATCGGAGATTAGAAATTTAACGGTAATACTGCCGATCATTTGTTAAGAATTTTGGGGTGTGTTTCTATGGGCCCAAACGTTGACACTTGGGCCCGCCGGAGATTTTTTGTTGGGAAACAAAAGTAATTTTAAAGTATTTCCAAATAATTAAAATAATGCAAAATAAATTAATAAAATATATATTTCTTTGCATTCACTTAAAATCACCAATAATAATTCATTAAATAATTACATAAAATATAATTTTATATTGTTTTAATATGATTAATAAATCTTAGTACAGACAATTTTTAATAAATTTTTTCGAGAATATAATCAATAATTCTTTGTTTTATTTGATAATAAAATTTGACAAATTAGTAGAGTAGTTTCGAGGAAATTGATAAATTAATTATGGATCACATTTGAGATATCGATTTTTGGGGAGCATTGAAGGTTCTTTGGGGGGATGCAGTAAAAATAGTAAATAACCAAAATATTCAATTAATGAAGAAAAACAAAATTTAATTATGTTCATAAAGCTAAATCAATCAAAATTTTAACGAATATAACAATCACGTGAAATAAATAATAAAAACAAAAATTGAATTAAAAAACGTTCCATTATAATTTTTCCTTCATTACAAAAATTTTGTATTATTTTTTATAGTTATTTGACTCAAGTTAATTATATTAAAAATACCTAAGTAATCATTATTATTATTATTAAAAATAGTATTATTTTTATTATTTTTACTGTCATTATTAAAGAATTGAAATATTTACTTTAAAGTGAAAGGAAATAATACATAAATAATCTTTTGAAAGGAAACTTAAAAAGAAAATCAATCAAAATCTTTCATCAATAAGTAATTTATCATTTATTGTAATTTATTGTTTAAATAAACGTATTTAAAAAACGTTTGACGGCTTTGAATAACAAATAGTTAAAATAAATCAACAATTATTATAATTTATAATTATTGGAGATATTAAATATCAATGTAGTAAATATCATCTATTTTAAATATAAATAAATATAATAAATATCATAATGCATCTTTGTACATTTGAGATAAGCCTCTCCCGACTTAGATGGATAACTGTGTAATACAAATAATGCTCAGTATTGGGTTGTGAATTATAGACTCTGTATCGGGTAGCAACAATTTAAGAAATATAAAGTTTTCTAATCTTTCACACGCTTTGGTTGCAAGAGTGCGAGCTTTCAATGCACGGGCATGCTTCGGCTTCCCTCTGAGAAATGACCAGTCATGTTTTGAAGACGTTTTGGTGTATAAACGCACTCAGTGCACCTGAGAAATTGGCAGTGAAACACTCTTTTATCCGTTATACTATCCAGCCGAAAACTCAGAACCACACTAAAGAATATTCTTGAACAGTCTTCAGTGGTTACACTGAAAGTGTCAAGGTCCAATACGTATTTCTGTTTCTGCTCTTTGGACTACTTGGATGTTCGCAGTGCCATTACGTAGGATTCAATGATCAATTAATAAATGCCATTGTAGCCATCTATTAGTTTTAAGATATAAATCGTCACTTAAAATTGCTGAACATTTTTAAATAAGTGAAATTAGTTCAATTATGAATCATATATTGTAGAAAACGACATGATAGTAATTTTCGGGTTTTAATCAGTAAATTTTTATTATATTGGGTTTCCTGGTCTGTTTAAAAATCGTTTCAATCAAAAATTTTTGGTTGCAATCAATTTAATTTACTAATTATGTTAATCAGTTTATGAAAAAAAGACTATTATAAAAATTTATAAAATAAAACTACATTACAAATAATTTAAAAATCATTTAAAATCATTTTTTAATATTTTTAATTTCTAATCTGCCTATTTTAGTGCAACGAATGTTAGAAGCTAAGATTTTTCTGTAGTAGTGGCCATGAATGAATATGGTAGGATTTACTAAAAAATATGGAAAGGTAATGGAGTAATTAAAAAATTGAGGCATTAAACTTTTTGTTGCGAAAAGATGGCGCATGTTCTGATATATTTTTGATTTGGGAAAATAAGGTACTTCGGAGTTGTGCACTGAATGAAAAATAATTTAGAGAATGAATAAGCGTTAATTTTGAGGTAATATATGAAGAAAATTGTTCTTTTTTATCGACAAATGCTTGGTCAGTTAAAACGTTCTTCCAGTAGAGAAAAACGTTTAGAATAATTGTTCTAAAAAAGTATTTTTTTATTTCGTATTGGGATTTTGTAAACCCTTATTTTTTTACATGCATATATAATATAAGATTCATTGAAATACTGTTTGGAATTGATTATTGTTTTATTTTAGCTTTTTTAATAAATTGATTAAAATAATTAGTAAATTAAAAAGTTTTTAAATTGATTGAAATGATTGGTAAACAAATCGAGAAACCCTTTAATTATAAAAGGATAATAACTGAATCATTGCTAATTAAGTTTTAAAAACCTTGTTTTCAAGAGAAAAATGATTCATCTAATCTTATTAAAATATTTCAACATAAGACATGAATTACATAATGGTCTGTGACTACGCAGTAGCAGTTGATTAACGTTGAGTACGATACGACCCACCGGTGGGTTGTTGCTGATTTCCATCTGCTGCGAAACGACCCACGGCGGATCGTTTATGAAAATAATAGTGCACATCAAGAAACACACACACACAACATCCCACTTCGATATCTCGAGAGGCACTGATGCTATAGCAACCCAAACATAATCACACCAACGGGCAATCGGCAGTTTCGACCATCGCATTCAACGTGTTAAAATACTGAATTCATTATGTCATAAAAACTTGAGTGATGTAAACTGATTAACTACTACCAACCTTTAAAATTAATTAATAGCCTAAAGAATTAATATAGTTATATAACCAGGAAAAATTATTTTTATCTGAAATATAATTGTGGGACGACAATTATGGCATTTGTATAAAAATGTATCAAATAAGAATTTTTGATATGTAAATCTTAAGGCAAACAATCTAATAAATGAATAAACACCACATCAGAAATAAAGCGCATAGTTTTTAAAAAATTTATTTGAGTGTATTATTTTTTATTAGTTTAAGATTAAACATTAAAGTAGTAAGAAAATCAGTCATCTGCAATAAAATTTATTAAATAATTCAAAAATGTGAAAAAACAATTGCATAAACAAATAATTATTAAAACAACATTTTATCTAACTGCCCTCTCCATTAGAATTTAAGATGCGCTTTAACCATTCAATTCTTCTTGGTTTTGGTTTTCCTTGAAAATCAATCAACACTTGATGTGGACTTAAAAATTCAAGAATTTGAAAAGGACCATCATATCCGTTTCCATTTTTCTTCATGTTGAGGTTCTTTCTTTGCTAAAACTTTTTCACCGATCTGAAAATCTCTATGATCTATTCTGCTTGCTTCTAAGTTTCGAAGTTTGTCTGCCGCCTTTCCTGATTCATATTTCGTTTCCATAATTATTCTCTCATGATCAGTACTACTTGATGGTGGTAACCCATGTAAAATAATTTTCCTCCCAAACACGATTTCAAACGGTGAACGTTTAGTTAAGCTCTGATATTTTGCGATTATTGAAAACTCTATTTTTGGAATCATCTTCTCCCACGCTATTTTTTTCTTTCTTACTCTTCACAGATGTAATCAACATATCTCGTACAGTTCGAATGGCTCGCTCTGCTAATCCATTTGCTTGATGTTGATACGGAGAAGTAAATTCTTGTTTATTTCCAAATTTTTCTGTTAATTTCCTTAAAATAGATCCTTCAAATACTCGACCTCGGTCTGACAATATAGATTTAGGCTTCCAAAACTTGTAAAGCCAGTGATCTTTTATAGCTTCTGCAACACTCAATTCATCTTGTTTAGTCATAGGTACAAGACTCACTAGTTTGCTGAAACGGTTTATCATCACAAGTAAATATTTTTATCTGGATTTAAATTCTGAGAAGTATGCTACATCAATTATCATTTGTTCCAGCAGCCCAAAATCTTCTCGTGGTATTAATAACTCTTTGGTACGCCCCGAATAAGTTTTTCTTTTTTTCACAGATTTCACATCTCTGTATCATGAGTTCGATAGTTTTACTCATGTTTGGCCAATAATAGCTTTCCTGAATATATTCAATTAACTTTTTGCTTCCCAGATTACACAACTCCTCGTGAATATACTGGGTTAACTTCTCTGCATAATTTTTTGGGACTAGTATCTGTAGTGTTTTTTCATTCTTCCTCATAAAAATTCCATCTATCAATTCATATTGATCCAAATTCTTGAAATATTTACTTTTCTTCACTTCCACATTTATATTCTGAACCTCCAAGCCATTAATGTATTGATTTCAGTATTGAGTCTGACAATTGTATCGCTCTGATGTCTTCATTGTTCAAATCTCCTGTTTCTATGGTGTTTATGAACTTTACTTTTGATTCATTTGACTTTGCTCCGTGATGACGTGTCAAACATTGAGTACATAGTTTTTCATCAATTCTTGAAAGTCCATCAGCATTAGTATGCCATTTCCTTTCCGATATTCCAAAATAAAATTAAAACTAGATAAATTAGCAATCCATGTCTGGAATTGTGGACTAATAGGCTTGTTGCTTTTTGTCATGTAAGTTAAAGCCTTATGATCAGTGCGGACTAAAAATTTCTTCCCATAAAGATAATGTCTGAAATACATTATAAACTCATGAACCGACAGCAATTCTTTTCTAGTTACACAATAACCTTTTTCATGGTTATTAAGAACACCAATTTGATTTTTTATATTTTTATTTAAACAACAATTTTGATTGTCCTCAAGACAATCTTTGTCAAAACTTTCGTACATTTGCATTCAAAGCGAAATTGATTAATGGTTTTAATTCTCATTACTTTTTTAGAAAATGGGGAAATAAATATTTAAATAAAATATTCACTTAAAACTTATTGGATAATAATCAAAATGATAATTAATTATTTAAAAAATATTAATTTGATTTATTTATTAAATATTATAAAAAATAATTAAATTATTTAAAATTTTAAAATTATATGAAATTAAAAATAAATTTAAACATTATATATTTTTAGATAATAAGAATTAAAATATTAATCATCCATCTGGGTAGGAGAGACACATTTCCAAATCAACATACACATTCAAACACAAAACATCAAACATTCAAATATTCCTCACAGTGGTCGTTTAGAGTTCTAGATACTTTATCGTTCCAAATATTATCATTTTGACTCAAAACTACTCCGATAGCTCCAAAACTTGCATCCGTGTCTAAAATCATTGTTTTTTTCATATCCGAATATGCTAATATTGGAGCTGTTGCCAATTCACTCTTCAACTTATTAAAACTCGACTTGCAATCTTCCGTCCAGTGATTTTTTTCTCTTTTTCACTCAGCATAGCATACAATAGTGCGGTAATTAATGAGTAATCTTTAATGAACCACCGATAATAGTTTGATAACCCTTAAAATGACCTCAGTTGTGTAATACATCCTGGGCTTGGAGTTTACATAATCTTTTTGATTTTATCATCATTCGTTTCAACGCCCTTGTTGCTGATTGTGTGTCCCAAAAACTTAAGTCTTCTGGTTCCAAAAACACATTTATCTGGGTTTGCCATCAAACCAGATTGCTTAATTATTGTAAACACTTGTTTTAATATATTTAAATGGTCTTCCTCATTCTTAGCATAAATTAATATATCATCTAAATATACAATAACTCCTTTATAAAGCAAATCCTTAAACAATAAATTCATAAGGCTCTGGAAAGTTGCTGGAGCTGTGCATAATCCAAACGGTAAACAAAATTGACCGATTTTAGAACTAAAAGCTGTTTTCAATTTTGATACTTCATCCAGTTCAACCTGATAATACGCTTGGCCTAAATCAATGGACGAAAGAATTACTAACCTCCCTAAAGTATCCAACAATGTGTAAATATCCGGCACAGGAAATGTAAATTTCTCCGTAACATTATTCAGTCGTCTAAAATCTAAGCACATTCTGATGGATTCATCTTTTTTCGGTACAATAACTAGAGGAGAATTCCAAGGACTCTTACATAACTTAATAATATTAGCTTTTAATAAATCAACAACTAATTTATCAATTTTTTCCTCAAGATGCATAGGCTGGCGTCTAGGATTTGCAGAAATTGGTGGACCTGTAGTCCGGATTTCATGTTTGATTACCGTTGTGTGGCCTAAATCAAATTTTGAAGCCATAAAAAATGATCCATATTCTTTAACAAGTAAAGTTAATGGCAAGTTTGACTTGTCAATTAAACTCCTTAATGTGGCAGTAATACGATCACAATTATTAAATTTCAATTCCACGTCCGAAGTATCTATATTATTCACTTCCAGTAAGCCTATACCACACATTCTCATCATATCGATTCCTCCAATAAATCCAGGGGATATATTGCGCACAATCACTATTCCTTTTTCCCCTTAACAGCATCCCACAAAATATCAACATATATTTTACCTAAACACATTTCAGGACTTGTAGAAAAAACACCTGAAAGTTTAATGTCTGATCTCTGCATATCTGGTCTTCCTATCCGATGCCAGTTATCTTCGCTCATAACTGTAATTGAAGCACCGGAATCCCATAACATTTCAGCATTAATTCAATTACAATTAATCAAACCCATATTCTACCATCTGCTTTCTGGAACATCCCCTCTTTCATCGCCTGTCTCATTCTTCGTCCTCTATCTCTGCCTTCAATAATATTTACTGACTCAACCCCACCGACGAGATAGGCACGAGGGGTTGATATCGGTTTTTTTCGTCGTTATCTTCTTTAATTTCCTGTAATTTCGGGTCATCAGTTTCATCATCATGAATGCACATTATTCTTCGTTGGGAAATTTGATTTGATTTTGTTGCCAAATAACAATCTTTGAATCTATGATCGTGCTTACCGCATATTAAACAACGATTTCTCAAGGGACATTCTCTTCTTTGATTGGTTATGTCTCCACAACAGAAACATGCGCCGGGACGGAGAACCTCTGGATTCGGCGGGGCAATACCTCTACACTTATTATAAAACTCCTTTGCTATGATTTTCATAGATCTCTGAGGCCTATTATTCTGACCATATCGATCTTCAGACTGATTTTGAGATGGGGTTGTGTTACGCAAATATTTATTATCAAAAAAACGATCATTATTACCGACAATAGGTGATCTGTCTGAAATTTAGGACGGCTGTCGTACAGAATGACTGGGCTGTGTAAACTGACGCGCATACTCTGGTTTGGTATTTCTGGATACCATATCGGCATACTTGGGTTTGACTGCATTGATCTCCTGACGCACTGTCAATTTTTCCAAATTGCTAGCCAGTTCTCGGCGCCTGTCATCACTTAATGAAGGATCCAATGCAAAAGACTCTCTCAATTTGTCACATTTCAGTCCCTGAAATACAAATAATCGAGTAATTTCTTCTGCGGATAACTTTATATTGAAAATGTTATCCACCATTTTCCGAATTCTAATCTCAAAACTTTGGCACTTCTCGTCAGCTCTTTGTTGAACGGATGACAAATCTTTCATTTTGTCACAAACTGTCCGCACGTGAGCAAATGTTTCTGAAAACCATTTTTCCACTTCTTCATTAACAATACTATCTTTGTGGCTACTGAATTCTTGCCATAACTACTTGGCATCCCCTCACAGTAACATATCGAATGCAAAATTAAATTCCATGTGGTTGAAAATTGCAAAATCCTTGGTCGTTTGAATCCAATCTTCAGCTTTATCGGATACTCTATCAAAAAATGTTGGTTTAGGAACCAACAACTCTTGTGTCTTCTGCGGCAAATTGTAAAATATTTTCTCTCGTTCTTCTCGCTTCGCTTTGGTAACTGCATTTATTTCGGCGTGGTCGCCAGCAAGAAAATCAGTCATCTGCAATAAAATTTATTAAATAATTCAAAAATGTGACAAACAATTACATACTCAAATAATTATTAAAACAACGTTTTATGTAACTAAAGTGATACAAGTTGACAAAAGTTTTAGGATTATTGAAGTTATTCCGAGAATATTTGGACATTTTTTTGAATTAGAGAATGAAATTCTAATCTTTTTAATTTAGGATTTAACATTATTGTAGTTTAAGTTTAGAGTTTGATATATTATTTTTTTTGTCTATTTATATTAATTAAATCTCCTAAATAATAACAATCGAAATGTTTGACCAATTTTCAATAGCAATTAAAATACTTTTGTATTTTAAACTTAATAATATTACCGGAAATCAATTTATAAATAATAAATAAAATATTTTTGATCGTTTAGTAAATTGAGTTAAGAATTAAGACAGACCAAAAATTATTGAAAAAAAGATCTATCAACAAAATTAAAAACTCTTTTTGGAAAAACTATTTAATGTTTTGACGATTATAAAAAAGATTTTGTAGGAATAAATTTTTTCTATGATAATATTATAAAAACAACATTAAAATCTCTTTCCATTTATTTGTTTGCATTTCATAAAAATATTTTTGATTGAATTGTCAGTTTCAATTATTATGACTTTTTAAACCTTTTTTATTGGGATTCTTTATTTTTCTTGTCGCAATAAAATAAAAATAATCATTATATGTTTTATGTGATGAAAAATATGTCCATATAATCTGAGACAGAGTAATTATTTTATAAATATTTAAATCCTTATTGATAGGGCCCCAAATGCAATAAAATATATTAAAATAATTTATATTTACTAAGAAAAAATTTAAATATGTACTATACACTCATGGCAATTAAATTATAAACGATTAATTTACAATCCACAAATTGGTTTCGATATATTTTAGAGTAAGCCTTGAACTTTGAATGTCAAATTTGGAATTCGTTTTCTTATTTTGAAATTGCAAATTCATAGATAAATATTCTTAGACGATGCTTGAGGGTCAACATGTACACAAAACTATACATAAATCACAACATAAAGGTTACATTGAACAGATTATGTACACAAATACGGTTTTTAAAGGACTAATAGACAAAAAATTGAAAATCTCAAAAAAATCCTCAGAATACCATATTCTGAAGGATTAAAAACATTTAAGAAGAGTATTTAGTATAAGAAAATAGGTTGTATAAAAGTGGCTAAGAACACTAATATTATTTTCATTACATTTATTGGCATCGCTACTCGAATTGCCTCCAGAACAATTCTCCACAAAACTTTTATAGTTAGACATCTTTTTTCTAAACCTAAAATTATTCAAAAATAATTCAATTACAATTCCTTACTAAAATAATTTTCAATTATTTTCAAAAATATTTTAATTCATTTAAAATATATTATTTATGATTAAATAAATCTTAACGTTATAATCCAATATTAAAATATTTTAAAATACTTTAATCTAATTTCTCTTTTTTAACTACAAAGGTTTAACAACTGTCCATCAAATAATATTTCTATACATTTATTTTGAAAATTCTTTATTTAAAATATTAATAGCTGTTTTAATTATTGAATTATAATGTAATAAATGTAAAGTTTGTGTATTTATGTTCTCAGAATTTCTCTTCCATAATGTCAAGTTCAGTTCAATTCTTCTTGAATATGATCTTAGAATATTTTATTCAAGAAAAATTTATTCGTTTTGAATCTTTTCATACATTCATTTTTATTATCAAAATGTTCAACAAACCAAAGTAAATCTAAAAATTGCAGAGAAAGCCGGACATAATTTCTTAGATTACCTACAGGAACACTTTAGGTTCTGCTCTATTACTCTTCTAACACAGATAAGGACTTAAAAATTCCAATTATATCACATTATATGTGCTTTTGGACATTGATTTGTGTTTTAGGAGAAATATTAGAGACTCTTCAATTATATCAAGTCCATGTAGTTAGATATTAAATAATTATCCATTGAAATATATTTTACAAAGAAAATTGAATAAACTTTGATGGACAAAATTTTGTTAATAAAAGGTATTTAAAACAGTAAAAGAACTAAAAGGCATTGGTTAATAAAACTATATTTAAATACAAAAATACAAGATATATATATATAAAAGGATGACGTAATTACGCAATAAGATCTGATCCGCCAATGGGTGGGGTCAATTTCGATTACACCACATTTCTGTGCGTAAGGGCTGAATCTTGTTACGCAATTGAGGAATTAATACAATGCCTTCTAACTAAAACAATTAACTATTCTATTATTTTATGGATTTAATCAGCTCACAACCCTAAAAGTAGGTCTACCACGCGAGATAATGTGAAGCGTTAGGATTGACGGTAGGGAGGAAAAATTAATTTTCTCTTCTTTATTAAATTATCATAAAAAATATCTTTTTTAAAAAAAGATTAAATCATTCAGATGGGCTTTGATCGTAAACTTGCTTTTAATATTGAATTTTTGCGTTATAACAGAAAAATTTCTTAAAAACTTTAAATTAAAAAATAAAATTTTACTTATAAAAACATATTATTTTAAATTAAAAATATAAAGCATATAAATTAAAATTTTATTCAAAGTTAAGTGATCAATTTTTTTGTTTATGAGCAGTTAGTTAATTTTCATTTCGCTGACAAAAATTGAAAAAATTTAAAAACATAAAAATGTTTAAATTTTAAAAATATTCAATTTTGTATAAGAATATTTCAAATAAAATTTTTAAGTTAATTTTCACAAAAGAAATAAACTATAAATTTTTGAAAATAAATCAGAATTAAAAAAGTATTTTAAAAAATATCAGCAAATTTATAATAATCAATTAAAAGAAAGTAGCAAATTTGTTTGAATTTCTTTTTAATAAAAATTATTTTATTCTGCTACTTATTACTGATAATATTGACCAACTAACGTTATCAAAAATAGAACGACATTCGACCACAGATTTATTATAAATAACGGATGAAAGATTTATTTATTTTACTTATTTTTAAATGACATATTAAATAAATTTTAAACATTAATCACACTACAAACTTCTAATATTCAAAGATAACCATACGTATTTTATTTCATATTAAAATTAATTGAATAATACAAATAAATTTTTAATTTTAATTCCATTGCCCTGGTAACTGCGGGAATCATTAAAAAATTTTAAGATTCTTTGAAGTCTATGGTACTTGAAAAATTAGTTGAAATTAGTCTCATTTACAAACTCTTCTTCGACGTTGTCATTGATTTTACGTTGTCGCTTTCATCAAACTGAATTTTTAAACTTAAATATTTTGACAAATATATCACATAATTTTGCGAAAAAAACATAAATCTACATTTTTCCCATGTAAAAAAATAATGAGCATTTATCATTTGATTATTGACTCAATTTATAAACATGAATATATTTTAATATCCTTCAATTAACCCAGGTTTTCGGTTTCTATCCGCAAAGATACTTATAAGATTGTCAAGTATAAAATTTGTAAGCATGATTACAATAAATTCAATTTTTTACAATTTTACAATGCCTCAAAACTTTGTTGCTCAGTTTTTCTTACGTGGGACCTCAGCATCAGAAATCATGCTGAATATCAATAGTATCTTTACATACAATGATACTTTGCAGAAGATAGTCTCAGATTTGTTCAGGAAAATTTTAAAGGTTTTTAACCTCAATAATGAGTCTCGTGATCACTCAAGGACGCAGACAGACAATGAAAAAACTGAATGTAACCGTAGTGTCACAAAGTTTTCATGAGTTATCAATAACATTTGTTGTTGCAAAGCAAACAAAATTGAATCCTTTAGCCCAAATTTGTAAAGGGAAAAAGATAAATGGATTCATCTTGAGTTGAATCAAAGGCAGAAACAAAAGGATGCTTGCTTGATAATAGCAAACGTTCAGCAAACTGGGAGGACACGAATCATGAAAAGGTTTTGTTATTATTATACAATGAAATATGATATTTGATAATTATTAAATTATCGTTATCTTTATGATGAGTAAAAGCTTATTTCAGAAAACTATTCTTGTTAGTTAGAGAAATTTAATTTTTTCTATCTGAAATCGATAATAGTTTAAGAAAAAACAGCATTTCATCTGAAATTAAATTTGATTGAAAAAAGGTAATCAAACATTTAATATAATTTTTTACTACATAAAAGTTCAAAAAACAAAATATTAATAAGATTATAGTGGTAAAATAACTAATATAATCAAAAGAACATTTCACGTAAAGAATCAAAATCCAAGGAAGTAACTTAAGAAGTTAGGTCTATCCTATTTATTATCATTCAATTCAGACAAACATTTTTTCATTTTTTTATTATGATATATCTGTACTTTCAATAATAAAACTTATAATTTTCCGTGAATTGAAGAACAAAAATCTTAAGAAAATTTTTACTTAATATAGGTCATCATTGTTCAGGATCAAAGTTAATCTATAATTACTTTAATTTTGCTTTTAAAATTATATAATATATTTTAAATATTAACTTTCATTTATTATTTGTTTTATTTTTAAATTATTTCTTATTTCGTGCATTCGATAACTTTTTGTATTTGAGTAATTTGTTAATATAAATATATATATATATATATATATATATATATATATATATATATTAGTTTAACATTTTAGTTATATTTTACAAATATCAGATGAAATTTGAAAAAAACACTGTTGTATTTATAATTTTCTTAGTAAAAGAAATCATTTTCTTACATCTAAATTCATAATTGTCTTACTAAAAATGTTTTAGAAATTAACAATAGAACTTTTCCATGATTACGGTAATCCGTCTAACAACCTACATAATTATTTTAAATTTTACAAATTTGTTTTACTATTTTTAAAATTTTACCCCGATTAAATTTTACAAATAGTAAAAAGTAAAACTAAGTCTGGTCCAAGGCTCGCTCTGATTGGTAGACAAATCATAGTAAATCCTCTTTATTCACTAGCTCCTCGACAAAAATAATCGGAACTCATTAACTCAATAATGGACTTTATGAGTCATAGTTTAAAAATATCTTTGCTAGTTTAATTTTCTATTTATCAATTTTCATTAAATTATTTATACATATTTTTATGTATATATAGTCAGTAAGTAATGAAATTCAACTATAAACGATCAGAAAATTGTCATTCAATATAACACAAATGAAATTTTGTGTTAAATCGTCTTTGGACAAAGAGAGAGAGAGGAAATTATAAATAGATATAGCAATATATAATTTAAATTTTGAAATTATTTATTTTTTTCGAGTAGATACTTTCCGCATAACATAGAGACGTAAATGAAAAACTCTTTTTTTATTTTACCAATTCATTATGGAAATTGAAAACGTTTTATAAAAAAAAGAATAAAATCCCAATGAGATGATATAAACTGTGGTAAAACTTTAATTTCTTTTTCTTTCTGGGACAGAATTCCGTTGGGCTGTTTTGTCAATGAAATTTTCGAGCGGTGATTATTTCTCTATAATTACTCTCCGAGAGTCAGCAATAGTGACAAATCTACGATAAAAAAAGACGATTTTAATGTTTACAGCTGATTTTCTTAAGGAAAATCAAGTTTTCATTAAAGATTATATAACGACAAAAAATAATTATTTTGAATAAATTCTCAAATTGATTTAAACCGATCAGCCAAATAATTTTGAATAAGATTTTCTGCACGAGGAAATTGTTGATAAATTATGATTATCTCGTTGAGAAGACGATATTGAAATTAAATTGAACAGGAGATCTTTTTCCTTATGCTTTTTTGCGTTTTGTTTAGACGTTTTTTTTTGATTAATTTTTTTAAAGTTATTTAATGTCACCGAATAGACATGATATTTCGTTTCATTAAAAAGTTATTTCTTTATTAATTTTAATCATTTAATCATAATTTTAGAATTTTCTATAAGGAAATCAACCTTTATTACTTCAAATGAGGTTACCTTGATAAATATTATATCCCATAATATTTATTTGCATGATAATGAAAACTCATTCTGAGTTTTAAAAATAATGTTTTAGTATAAATCTTAGCACAAATCCTTGTGTGAATTAACTGTTAAAGTGCGGTGTCGTCTAGTCACACTTCATCATAGTCTATTTTTCAATTAGTAATCAATTTTATATTAAGCTTTTAAAGTTATAGAAATTTGGACAAATTTTAAATTCGTTTCTTTTTACTTTTTTATTGTATACAAAAAATGTATGCAAAGAGGATTTGAGGGGATAATTTGATGTCAGATCATACTACACCCGAAATTTGTTAAAACTTTCAATGACGACGATACTAACCCCAGAGACAAGTTGCATTTAGTTCGATATTCGAGAGTAAATTTTGAAGCAATTTTTTGAAGCCATCGAAACAATTCCCTTAACGATTATTCCTTAAATATTAATAGTATCGCTAAGGAATGCATTAAGCATTGAGAGACATTCAAGCCTTAATACTTGAGCATACCGGCAAAATTTACTGTTAAATCTGCATATGGTCCATTTTATATACAAAATTGTTGCATGTCGTTTAAATTAAATTTGGTTATTTCTTTAAAAGTATTTAGGCCTGCAAGTTAAATTAAATTAATTTAAAATGTTAACAAAAAGTCTTCACTTAAACAACAATATTAAACATAAAGTAAGAAATAAATTTTAAAAGGTGAAACAAATGGGGTAAAAACCATCTAAAATAAAAAAAACAACAATTAATTTAAAGTAAAACCGGTATCAAAATAAAGGGGTCAAAACAAGCAGCCTCAAAACAAACTTCTTCTAAAGAAGAAATAACACTAAATTTACAAAACTTTATAATGATGATTTACACAAGTATTTTATTAATTGCCAAATAGTAAATTTAAGCTTCATTACATTATCATTTTATAAGATTTTAATTTTAATCTTATGAAGAAGTTATAAAGAGATTGATTTCTAATTCTTTTTGTCGAATTATTTGTTGATCTCAAACTGAATTATTATAATTAAATATTTTATAAATATAATCTCATTCTTATATTCCAGGTTTTTTTTAATTTGATAATTTTTTATATGGATTTACAAAAAAAAGTTATAAATATATTGGCATCGAATTATAAAATACAAAATATAGTTTGTTAAAATTATTTTATTTTTTTTGATGAACATCAAAATAAATGTTTCAAATTATTATTTTTTTCAGAAAATTTGAATACGAGATTTTTTTAAATATAAACCTTTCTGAATATTTTAACTAATGTAATTGGTGTGGAAATTTGTAAATGGTTGACAGAAATTGAGGTACTATTAAGGTTAAAATAAATTTATTTGAAAATAATAAAATTTGTTATTAATCATCTACGACAGTTTTTTATCTATCATGTGGTTTTGCGAGTTTGAAATTTGAAACACCGCACAAATATTTAAATTGATTAAAAAATGATAAGAGAAAATAGAGCGATCGCGTGAATGATGAGAATGATTTCGCGTACGAGTCACACCAGCTCAGAGTCGCTTGTTGATAGTGCCGAGCGAGATAAAGTCGTCGCGTTTTGATATCCAACAAAGAAGCGACAAGAACGCGGTTTTGCGGCCATTTTCTAAAGAATTGTTGCACAATGAACACAATCATCCATCCGGAAATCCGTAATATTCCAGACACAAGAGAAAGAGAAACGCCTCTCATAAGAACCACAAACAATGATTAGACGAGAAACGTGACTCCAATAATCTTCAACTTAAATTATATTTTTATTTAATATTATATTATTTTTTTAAATTAATAATGTTTGATATTTATAATAATTTGTTGTTAATCAATAAAATAACATTTTTATAAAATTACAAAAATTTTACTTAATTTACCACTAAAAAAATATCATTTAATTATGTATAAAATGTTTTTTTTTGCGTTTGTTTTAATGATGATTTTATATTTGTGAATAATTTAAAACATTATTCTGTCACTTTAGTTCTTTCTTTGATGTCCTTTGGTGAGTTGATTTTGAATTGTTTGGCATAAATTATATTTGAGAGAAAAACGTAAACTGTTTTTAAGATATAATAAATATAATAATATATAATAATTATATATATATATATATATATATATATATAT
>MQRK01206269.1:54070-71517 GCA_001938485.1 Girardia tigrina | reverse complement strand
AATAAAAAAAAAGATTAATTGCGTAATAGTCAATGTGCCATATAAATGACTTGTAATTTGAAATTTACATCACAACTGATGATGCCGTAATGGCGAAACATGTTTTGGGAAATAAAAAAAAAATATATATATATAGATAGATAGATATGACTTTAGGTCACTATATAGCGGACAGTCTGAACCAAAAACGGGAAAAGGATTATGAGTCATTAACTAATGAGAAGAAACTAGTATTAATTTAATTTGTAGAAAAACATCTCAGTCTCAAACAGGAAGAAATTGAAAGATGGGTGTTTAGAAAGGGTAATAAAACTATGAATAGAACAACTCTATCGAGGAAAATAAAGGATCGTTATAAAGTTTCACAAGTTGATGTTTTGAATAAAGAGAATAAGAGATGTCAGCTTTCCAAAACTGCATAAAAACCTAATGGACTTGGTTTGTAAACAACTAATGAAAATTTTCTATTGCAGATTCTCTTAGTAAAAAGGAAGCTGAATATTTAATGCTAAGATAGAATATTTTGAAAGAACAATCAGATTTTTCTGATAGGTAGTTGCATACTGTGAGGAATGTTTGGTATGATGTGTCGTATGTTGTAAAGTATGTTGTCTCTCCCAGAAGTAATTGCCGAATTTATATTATAACTTTTAAATAGTTCAATGAAATTTAATTAAATTTAACAGAAATTAATGAAATGTAATTAATAAAATTAAATCGGAGTTGTTTAAATAATCTAATTTGGTAATTATTAAAAAAACAGTTAATTTTTGAAAATAGATCGAAGATTCAAAGATGCAAAAGAAGATCACAGATTTTTATCTTATTAATAAATGTGTGTCAGATGAAATTCCAACTTCTCCTAACACATGCATTTAGAAAAAGACATGATTTTAAATTAAGAATTTCGAGTTGAAAATGTAGATCAGTCGATCCTAAAATTATTGATATGAATTTAACCAAACTGGTTGAGAAGATTAATAAATATTCTCTAGACAATGTTTTTAATTTTGATATACATCTTTGCTTATTAGATTGGAACCAAATAATGGTTTCACATCGAAAAACACGTTTGAAAGAAAAAAGACAAAGAAAGAATTACCATTGTATTAAGTTGTAATATATTTGGAACTAAAAAATTTAAACGCACTATAATTCTACATCATTAATCTTCATAATTTAGTTATTGATTATTTTTAATAAAAGTGTGTGGATAAACGCTGTCATTTTTCAGATCTAAAGAAATGGCTTCTGATTTAAAAATCCTCTAAATTACCAAAAAACTGTTGGTATTAGACAATGCACAATGTCACAGTACAACTGAATTAAACATTATAAAATTTGAATTATTATTCCTGTCATCACATCAAAATCTGAAATTGCAGTTCTTTCAAGAAATGAAATTTTTCAATAATTTAATTACGAAACATAACATTATTGATCCAATATATTTTGAAGATTATCTATTTATCGAAGATTAAATGAATGAGAATTGTGAATATAGTAATGATGAAAATAATGAAGATGAAACAAAGGATTGTTGAATTATTTTAAAGAGTGGTAAATGGCCAGAAGTTGAAATAAAAAAAATATATCTGTCGGTGAGGTTGATTCCTACATTAAAGTATTTTTTATTTAAAAAATAGCATGACGATTATATGAATAATAGGAATTCTGTGCTTTATAATTAAAAAGAGCATTTGTAGCTATACTTAATTTTCAATAAAGAAAATTTTTTTATTTTATAATTTTACATACCTTTTTTGTCATTTTTTAGATCCGAATGTGTGAAATTAGAGTTGAATGTAATTAAAGTTGAATAAAATTATCAAAATTTAAACAAACTATTTCTTTTAGATAAAATTCCAAATTATTAATGTGTATTTTATTAAAATCAAGAATTTTATTGAATAGAAAAGATTTGATGGAAATAAAGTTATAATACATTTAGTAAATTTTTATTATGGAAAATTTTTTGGAAACATTTAGGTGGTTTGATCCTCTATATCTCTATATATCTATACTGGTAATACCAAATTTTAAACAGTGTACAATACCAGAACGTTGTTTGAAAATTACTGTCCCGGAAGCCTCAGAAAAATCAAGGAAGAGATCTTTATCATCTGACGACAATGCTGATAAACAATTAAAAAAAGTTCGTTATGATGATGATGATAGCAATTCTGTAAAAGAATTAGAAGGAATGGACGAGGAATCTGTTATAGTAATTTCTGATGATGAATTTGATAGCGATATAGAGAGTATTTCTTTGTCTGATGATGAAGACTCAATAAAAGAATCTGAAGAAACAGAAAATAATTCTATTTATTACATTACACTTGATGATTTAAATGATGATGATAGTGAATCTAGTGAAGATTAAGATAAGACAAAATGTATTAGTTATGAGAAGCGGAAGGGGCTAAAATAGTAGAAGAAAAAGAAAACTCCTATTGAGCTTCGTAATTAGCTTAAAATAATAGATGAAATTGCACAACCCATTGATAAACTGATTTTCATAATCAGGAATACGAAATTCCGATATTGGAATCCCATCGAAAGAATCTGTGATAAATTAGGATCTCCAAAATCAGATTTTTGATACTTTATTTTAAAGAAAATACGAAAAGACTATTGGTTCACCCTAATAATAAGAATAATTTAAAATTCTTATGTTTAAAATGTAAACTCTCCAAATGTTTAAGAAATTTTTTTAAAAATTTAAGTAAATCCCCCACTGAAAAAAACTAAATTATGATCTTAATAACTTCAATATTTTTAACCAATAGGAATAAGTTAAAATATTTGAGTTATAATTTGTGAACTATCCGAAACAATTAATATTTCGAAAATTTAAGAAAATCCCTCCCCCACCCAAAAAATATAATTATGATCTTAATTACCCATAAGTTTTGCAGAACATAGAAAATTTTCTTTCTCAAATCATAAAACATGTTGCAGACAATGAAATCCCCTTATCTATAGTAGAGATGGGTGATTGTGACCCGAACCCGACCCGGTATCGGGTTAGCGATTTGTTACGTCGGGTCGAGTCGGGTTACAGTGTAAAAAATCGGGTTGGGTTCAGGTTGAAAAATTTCCGATTTAGCACAATGTTTCAAATCCAACATTTAGTGGTTGTAGTGTATTATCTACCTTTCTTATTTTTATTTTTTTTATTCCTCTTGATTGAATTTCTTCACATTGACATTCATGGCACTGGGCAGAAATCACATTGCGTCAAAGCCGTTCACCAGCCATCGCAATGCTTTGTTTTAATTAGACAGTCGGATTCCTCTAGTCCATGCCAGTTCTAGGTTGACCTTTAATTGTACAATGACGACCATGAATCCGAAAACTCACAAAAAATAGCCTAACCCGCCCATCAATCAAGTCGAAAAAGTTCCATTTCAACTCCATCTCAAGTTACCAAGAAACAGAATCAAAACAGCCCAATTCCAATTCAATCAACTTCTTGATTAAGCCCATCATACCCGGTCCCTAGAGCCAATCCTTTTACCGAAGGTACGGATCTAATTTGCCGACTTCCTTTACCTACATTGTTCTAAGACTATAGGCTGCTCACCTTGGAGACCTGCTGCGGATATCGGTACGGCTTGAAACGAAATTTATAACTGCTCCCTCAGATTTTCAAGGGCCACCAGGGGCGCTTCAGACACCACAAGAACCGCGGTGCTTTTGACATTTCACATCCCTTTCTCCAGATAACCTGATTCTAGGGACATGGTATGTATACAAAGAAAAGAGAACTCTTCCCGAAACACTTGATGACGTCTCTGAGATCGCTTGTGTTACCACCTTGTGTTACCGAAATAACCCTGGTTCAAATCCTTGTTATTTTCATTGAAATTATCGTTAAAATCACTCAATTTGACTCAATTTTAATTCATCTTAAAATTCACTTTGTCATCAAAATTTAGTTTATTATTTGAAAAAGTTTTTACGTTTTTAACTAAATTTCTTCACCATAATTGATTTTAACTTAATTTTGAACAAAATATTTTTTCAATAATTTTCATGTTTTTTCCTAGGATATCGCAACCGTCGCTTTGCAGTTGTTGATTGACACACAGTTATCGATGTGGAAATTCATCCCGCGATTACTTTCCAATTTAGTAAGTTTTAATGCTATTACTGAGTAAATTTTCGCAAATTTTCAATTTATAAAAAATATTACAAAAATTATCTTTTTAACGATTTTCCACTATATATCGTTCATCCAAGGTGTCCTCTTAATGTATCGGCGCGCGGATATGAACAGTTATTTGAAAATTAGATAATTCATAATGAATTAAAAAATAAAAATTTTCCAAAAAACGTTTTTTAGGTGGAACCGCGCTGTCCATTTTTTCAGCAAATAAGGAGTATTTTCACAATGCTGTATTTTCAGAATTTCGAATTTTTAATTTTTTCACTGTATTTCTTCGTATTCTTGTTTACTTTTTAAATTTTTTCCGAAGTTTTCCAACTTTTAGTTTTTTATCCAGTTTTTTCATATTTTTTTGAAATTTATTTGTTACTGTATTTTTCGATTTCTATTGGAAAATTTAATTTTATTCTAATAATTTTCTGGAATGATTTTTTATTATCTGTTTTTATTTAACAAATTTCCAAATTAATAGTAGGTGGATTTCAATTACAATTATCCACATTTTTTTCCAGAATTGTAATATTGATATTGGAGCCAGGCATGTTCACAGTTTCTATATTATTATTAAAATATTTTTTTTAAATTTTCTTAATTTATTCATTTTTTTTTCATTTATTCTTTTCGCTTCAGATTTCTTATATTATTTTTATTTACTATTTTTGTAGGATTTAAGTATTAAACTTTATAACGTTTGTTTTGTCGCACCGTCGTTGATCCGAAATTATTTATTATATTAAAATTTAAAAATCAAATTTTGTGAAATAATAATTGTGATTTGTGTTCTGAAAAAATTCAGATAATTAACAATTTGCTCTAATAATATTGGAAAGAATCAGTAATTATTTTGAAGTTTGTGTAAATCTGTTAATCAATTTGTGAATCTGTGAATCAATAGAGAAATTTTGTAGTTTCGACTGTTTTTTTTCTGATGTGTATGGTTTTTTGTGATTTCAAAATGAAAAAATGCTTAATTTAGAATCGAATGAATCCATTCATTGATGGACAAGAAACGAAACATGAGTGTAATTGCCCACGTCGATCATAGTGAACCCGCTATCACAGATTCTTTGGAGTAGGTGTTGTTGCCGGTGCGGTGGTCGGTGGCGTGAGATGCAGAATCAATTTCAGCGAAGAAACTAAATTCAACAAGAAAATTAATTTCAACTAATGAACTCACTAAGGATGAATAAAAATTCATTTGTTTCATTGTAAATCAATTGATCTTGCAGATTTGAAGGCAGTGTGATTATGATCTGGATTACTTTGCCGAGTTGTGATTAAATTGTTTATAATTCTTAAAAATTCCTAGTCAAAGTCATTAATTATTGTATTCAATCTTTCAGTAATGAACCATGGGTTTGCATAGTGGACATCAAAGGTCGTTTTCAATTTCTTTTTAAATGTTTCACTAAAATTGTTTATTTAACAATTAGAATCAAACTAGTTGATTAATTGTAAATCTCTCAACCAAGTCCTAGAAAAATAGTTTTTGAGCCTTTCAATATTTAATTGATGATTAGGAAGACCGATTCAAATGTCTTTCAACTTTATAAAATAATATACTATTTTGTCTGTCGGTATTATTAAGAACATTTAGACAAGAGTCTCGTTTGAATTTTTATTACAATTACATTTAGAGTCATTATGAATCTCAGAAAGTCTTTCATCGTTTGTCATCATTCTAAATGGTTTTCTTATTTCTATTTTTAATCATGATTATTTGAACTATTTCTCTTCATTCATTTTTTAAAAATATTTAACTTCTAAAAATTATTAATTAAAAATAATAATTTTTAACATTTCTTAATAAATCCAAAAATAATAAAAATGTCATCAAATTATTAAAAATGCTTTTAATTTAAATTTTACTAAAAAATATTAAACTTAATTTTAATTGATAAATTAAAAAATATGAATATAATAAAATGATTGTTTTATTTATGTTCGAATAGCCAATCACTTTAAATTTAAATAAAAAAATACCAATTTCCATCTGGGTGGGAGAATCACCATTCTAAATTCAACATATTTAAATCAACATACATTCACACATTCAAACAATTTAAAATATTCATCACAGGTATAAATCCAATATTCAAAACAAACACACACAGCTTATTTTTTGTAAAAAGATTTTTTAAGAGCAACTGCCTATATTTTTTATCACAGCTTTTTTTACAACAACGTGAAAAATTTTATTTAAAGAAAAGGAAATTGAATTATATTAGAGAATTAGAAGGAAAGCGAGAAATTATTATTTATTAATTAAAAAGTACAAAAGGAGTTTTTGTAAAGAGTAACCCCTGGAATACTAAAATAGTTATTTAAAACAAATAAATATTGTAATAATTTTAGAATTAAAATGCAGTACAGAAAAACAAAAAGGAAAAGAATTATATAGAAATTGAAAATAATAATTTTGTTTTTATAAATAAGAATGAGTTTTAAGATTGCAAGCAGTATAAAAGCAGTTAGAATTTACAATTAGACACACAAACAAAGAATTTTGAAAAGAACGAAAGAGAGTGACAAACTAAGAATTTTTCATTAAAACTTTAATTTATTGACGTTGAAAAGAATAAAAGAGAGTGATAAAAAACGAATAATTATATATTAAAATTTTAATTAATTGTGGGCCTTGAACCTCCTGGTTTAGTGACTGAACTTTGGATTATCATTCTACAAACTTTGATAAATAACGAATCAAAGAACAGCATAAACTGATTTCGATATTTTAAACAAAAAATGATTGTACGACTTGAAGCACGATTGATTCCCTTTAAACAAATTAAATTAAAATTTTTAATAAATATGTTCCGTATAGGATGTTATAAAAATAGCGTTTTTCATAATACCATCTATATGTACATGTATATGATATAATCTCCATTAGAAAGACACAATTATAATTTTAAACGAACATGGAGTTACAGGAAGTTCCCGTCAATTTCAATTACCTATTGCAAATAATGTTTTAGACGATCCCTCTCCCTTGCCAGCTTGAATCTGGTCATTTTATGAAATTTTGAAGATACTGGATCAGAACATCCTTGTTTGAAAAATGGACTGCGATACTGTAAAATTCCAGATTTCGGAACACAAATCTATCCAAGAGATTCATCTCAGGAGAATAGAGTGGTTGTTTGACAAGAGTAATTCCATTTTGCTCATAACATGACTGCGTCATGACAGCCATATGTGGACTGGCATTATCGTGCTTGAGGTGCTGACTTCTTGTTCTAACAGTTTTCAGGATCGTCTGCAGGAAATTCAGATAACATTGAGTGTTAATGGTTTGATTTCTCTCGAAAACCATGAACTTGAAATTACCACGAAAAACTGGCCACAATTATGTGGAACTTATGGTCTGATATTGTTCTTCATGCAATTGTTGGTCGGTCATCGTCTGCTGCCACGCAAGAAGTATTGTTTTTCCGACAAGGTAAAGGATCACTGCACACCACCTTCTCTTCACCAACCACAGTATAACCATTCAGATTTTAAAGCAAGTGTTGTCCTTCCACCAGTCTCTGGGTCTTGTTATTGTTTGATTGGTGAGGAATCCATCTGGAAAGGACGCACTTTATTTTCAATTTCTCAGTCACAATTCGCTATGCTGCATTGACGGTGACTTTTACCAGAGTATCGATTTCTCTAATAGATAAATTCCTGTCTTCATCATGCAGCTGTATCACCCCAGCCACTTTCTCACCCATTGTTTCCGTCGATGATCTCCCTGAGCCTTTTTTTCTTGTTGCTCCTTCGCGTTCATTTCTTTTGTACCCCTTTGCAATGTTCTGGATTAGTCGAAAAATATTCCAATCTGCACAGGCATTCTGTAACAGACTATGAATTTCCACCTCATAGAAAATGTTCTTAGAAAGTAAAGCATCGAAGAAACTGATATTCTCAGTTGTTGCATTCATTATATGACTATTGACTCGTCAAAACATTCAAAATTGTAAACTGCAGAAATATATAAAAAATCAATTTTAATTCTAAGTTACTGTTTTGAAAATATATATTATATATGAGTAATAATTATGTTATTAATTATAAGGGTGGAAACTTAGCGGACCATTCTGGAGTTTAATTTCGAAGAAAAAACTCAAAGACGAGTCAAATTATTTATTTACAGATTAGAAAAACTTCTATTACATCATATTATTTAAACAAATTGTTTTTCACAAATTATTTTTTTGAAATGTTTTTTATAAATACTAAATATTTTATTTTGACATATAAATATATTTATAAATATTAATATTTAATTTTTGGTCACTACATCAGCCCCCAATGAAAGATGCGGATCATAATGATAGACTATGGTTTGGTGGCACCTATTTCGAAGTCGCTATACTACGACTATACTATCCACGGTGAAAAGGAAACTGAGCGTTTCTTTAGGAATGAAGACAGATTGTCAACTTCATGTCCTCGTTGTGAATGCATGGGTTTAGCTTGCAGATGTTGACAGATCGTTACGTACCTTTTATATCAATGATAGCTGATGACAGAGCGTGCACAGCGTGGTTGCCGCGTCACAATGCGAGTGGGGGGGGGGTTTCGGGTCGTTGGGAATAAAAAATTAATACTTTTTTTGATAACCTAATTCTTACAGTCCTCATCGTTGAATATATTTTTCATATCATTGTATTTATCACAAACATATTCATTTGTAGCAACGCTTTCTGAATGAAGAAAATTGCAAAATTCCGCAAGTCCAAACACACAAATTAACAATCGAACAACACAGATCAAAGCTATTGATACAATTGTCAAATGAGGCAGTAAATTATCCTTGTTAAAAATAAATACATCATGCAGCCACCGATGAGTAGAGCAATGTGAACGAACAATGAAATTATGAACATAAAAAAGCCTCGTAATTTCTCCACTCGAGAGAATCGGTCACCCATGAAGAGTGATGGTGAAAAGTATATACACACGTTTTGCATTAAAAGCAATGAAAATATCGTTCAGGACGATAGATAGAACATATCGCATATCCTTTCCTCTCTAGCAGCAAACCTTTAACATTTACATTCTTGCTCGACAGCTGCCCCTTTTGATAAAAAATTAATTTTTTATTCTTAGATAATTATCAATAATAATAGATTCAGGCCATAGAACCCAGGATCCATGAAAGTCGACCGTATGAAACACGACATCACAAAGATAAATAACACTATATGCCAGATTAAAATTGTAAAAGAGCTATCTGAACAAATTAAAATTTAATGAACTCTTTTAACTATAAAACTTAACTAAATAAAAATATATAAATTTAATTCTGACTATATTCTATTTTAAAAATATAAATAACTAACATAAAAAGATTGATAAATAATGTTTGCGACAAAATTGACAGAGGACGCGGGGATCGAATAATATCGTATTAAAATTGAAATTGTTGATCGAGCTCGAGAGATGTTTTATTGTTGAATTAAAAACTATTGTTGGATTTCTTAAAATTAATTGAGATTGTGTTTGATATTGGGAATTGCACATAAATCATCCATTCAAATCATCACCATTGTATCATCAAATTGACTGTAATGGCGACTGAATAATCTTGCGGAGTTGGATAATTTTATCAATCAATAACTTGATTGATAATCATTAATTTTTATATTTTTTTATTTACAAAATTTAATTCTTTATATGTGTGTGTGTCATTAAAAAAATAAAAATAGAAATCCGATGTGCATGTGGAAAGATACTGACATGAAATACGAAGTGAAAATAATGTCCAGGCAACAATCACAAGCAATTTCGCGTCGAAGTAGCACAATTCATTTTTTCGAATTTCACATCATATTTTTAATCATCTTTAGCAGGGAAATTTAAAATAAAAAACCTTTCAAAACAGACAATTCATTTTATTTTGTAATCGCCCAAACAAAACACTGATTCAAACAATGCCAAAAATTCAGAATTTAATTTCGCGTGCAAACTTTCATTGATTTGACTGAAAAAACATAAAAAAATCAAAACACCATAACAGCCATACACACTGAAGTTAAACAATTATTATAAATAATTCAAATGGGCCAATGAGAATCAACAATTCAAACTATGGGCAAATCAAAAAAGGTCATCCAAACAAATTAAAATTATTAATTTTTTCTATGTTGTAGTATTTTATTTTAATTGTTTTTATTTTCTAAATTTGATTTGGCAATCATGCTATTTTTAATATTTATCTTTTTTAATTATTTAATTATAATTTTTTTAAATTCAATTACTAATTGAAAATCAGTTTATCCAAAATTCCTTCATTACTCGATGGATACAAAAATAAACATCAAAGATCAGAAATAATGTCATGATAAAAAAATGATCTATAAATATTCACGGTTCTCGATTTGCAAAATTATCCGTATAATTTGTGAAAGGCTCGATATTATTTTCAGATGAGAGTTCAGAGATTTTCAAAACTTTTATGTACTAACACATATAAACATTATTCAAACAAGTTTTCCTTATTAAATTTCGAGGAACGATTTTTTAAATTTTTCTTGCACAAACCAATAAAATTAAAATAATTATAAATAATAATATGCAGATTTATTATTTTCAAAATTTTGTATTATGTTTAATTCTATGAAAATTTTTTGAATTTAAAAACTATTTAAATTATAAAAATGAACTATAGTTTATATATTAACTTCGTATTTAATTTTGTATTTTTTAAAAATATTGTATTTTCTTTTAAATGAAAATTTTATTTAATTTTGTTAATTTTAATATTTATTATGATATTTATTTTTCTTCCTATTGTATTTACTTCTTTTAAATTTATTAAATTCTGTTTAACTATTCTTAAGATGTTACATTTAATTTGTTTTCCAAACTATTTATTTTGCCGACTACTTTAAATTTAATTTGTTTTAAATCTTCTTAATTTAATACTATTATTAATTTAAAAATCTCCCGCCCAACACAAATTCTATTATTCAACCGATGGACCAAGGGATCATTAAGAATTTGAAAACAATTTACCGCAGGCTCGTTCTTCAGAAAATTGTTTGAGAGGTCGATGCGGCTCCAACGGAAAAATTCAATGCGATTGCTCTGTCTCGAAAACTCAACCTCTTGACAGCATTGCAGATGCTTGCAACCAGTTGGAAGACAATAATATGTGAAACGATTGCAAATTGCTTTGCAAAAGCTGGATTTACTTTTTGCAAAGAATCATCTGATGATGGACCTCTCCTTACTGAACCCCTCAATGAGTTCAACGGCATTGACGTTGGAATGGCTAGCCAGGAATTTGTAAGCTATTGTGATGTCGATGTGAATCTTCAGTGTCGAACAGCTGTCATGGAAGAAGAAATAGTTCAAGAAATTATTCAAAATCGACTTACTGATCATGAAGTCTTCGATATTAACGAAAGTAGTGGCTCAGAAGAAGAAACGCCGCGCTTTTCCGTTAACGATATGTTGAGAAGTTGAAACTTTTCTTTGCTCAGAACAAAGGTAAAGCTGGTGCATCAGTCTGTGTCTCAAGTAGCCAGAAGTAAAAGAAAACAATTAAAGTTGACTGACTTCTTACAAACAACTGAGTAGCAGAGTTTCGTTGGTGCTGAGCCGATTTTTGATATTGTTTAAAATAAATTGTATTCATTTTTTTCTAGTTTTCTAATTAAACATGTGTTTTTTGATTTTTCATGCGGCTTCGAGTAATATGGATTAATATGTGATTATATTTAGCATTTTCAAAGTTTTAAGAAACAAATTGTTAAAAATAAAAGCACTTCGCTTTAAGTGACTATTCGGTTAATGGGACCAGTTTTACTTGGGACAAATGTGGTCCTATTAAGCGGCTTACACTGTATATCAATAAAACTTAATAATATATATTCGAATAAGGTTTTAAATAATAATAACATGTATATGTTTGTAAAACAATATAATGAATTAATTACTTGATATTGCAGAATATTTAATATAAAAATAAAATAATTTGCATTTACATAACATTTTGAAAAAAAATATTTTGATTTTTTGTAATTATTTGAAATTGATGTTCGATTTAAGATAAAATTATATTTCTTTTAAATTTAGCAGATTCAGATTACTTTCATTAAAATTATCAATTTATCAATAATTATCACATGCATCTCGATAAAATCAAATAAAAGTAATTTTTAGTGGCCAATTTTTAATGTTTGTTTAAATTCATATTTATAAACGTTACATTTTCAATTTAACATCTCGGATATGGATAATCAGGTTAAAAAATTAGAAACTGCTATTAAAAACGAGAACATGAATGAGGCTATAAGACTGGTTGAGGAATTGGCGAGGAAGAGATGTCCTATTTCAATTCATGAACCAGAAATGATTCTAAAATGTGATTATTTGTATGTGATTGTAATTATAGAGCTAATCAATTATTGACTACTTAATCATTTAGAATTTATGTCTACATTGAATCATTCGAGAAGACTCACGACACTCCTTACATATTCTTTATCAACAAGTCAACGAAACTAATCGACTTGAAAGAAGAAGTAACATAAACTTGGATATACGATCGTCCTGGCACCACCGAAATAAATAAAACTACCTGTTATTGGGGTGAGCTAAAACCCTAAAAAAATAGCATTTAACTTATACGTTAACTCTATATTATATACAGTTTAATATTATCTATGAGCACATTGACGGACATTAGGAACAAGGGAAGTTCGAAAATTAACTCTGTTTTTGTAATGTTATATTATTAGTAGTTTTATGCTTTCTGTCTAAATAAACTTAATTTTGATTAATTAAGCACCTTTAATTGTTTCTAAAACATGATACTAAGCTTCTACTTATACACTGTTAAATACGCATTTGTTCCGCTATAGATGTAGTGCATTACAACGACCGTTTCGTCATGCTACATTGTGATCTTTACTTTGACGGTTAAAAACGCAAAGGTCAGTCAACGTGTTAAACTATATTATATTAATCCTGATATTGTGTATTCAGGTTTAGTTTATTAATACGAATAGAAAGTAAAATACACTAGTTTAATATTTTTAAATTCAAAAACAAAAAATCTTTCGCAATCACATCATCGCTAGTTTTCGTTAACATTGATGGCATAACCCCATAACAGCGAATCACAAAACAGCGAATCTCATAACAGCGATGTACTATCCAAATAGAAAAAAAGTCAATTAGATATAAAATTTTATTCTAAGGACATTCCAACTTTAAATACACTGTAAAAACGCAATTGGTTTGCTTAAACTGAAAGAAATTCCTCGAATAAACTTCATGACACTGATTTCACCATTATCAAAACGAAGTTGCAAGTTTGAAATACGTTGACTTATTAAATTATACTTTTTATTTGTTCTGTTAATAACTTGCCCAGCATTAATTTGTGTCATCAATGTTTCTGTAAATCCTTGTTCCTTTATTGTGTATGATATTAAATCATAAATATTCGGCTGATGCTTAACAACTAAATTATTGAAACGGTTGTGCCACCCCTCAACATCATTATTAGTGCGCCATCTGATGCCATACATATTCAACATTTCTTTTTTAATATTTTGAAACCATTGCTGGTGGTAGTACTAAAATAAAGGTTTAATAATTACCGGTGCCTCGTTCCTCAGATTGTCGAAAGTTTGTTGAACAATTTGTTCAGGAACAAACGCCAAAGCCATAAGCATACGTATTTTCGTTCTAAGTTCCTGATTATTACTATAACCGATTATAACTATTATCGATTACTATAATCTATAATTTAAATGACAAAAATCTCATTTTTAAATAAAAAATATCTTATTAATATAAATATTCTCCAATTTAAATGAGAAAACTCTCATTTTAAAATGAAAATTTTCATTCGCTGTATTGATGAATCGCTGTTTTGGAATTCACTGTTTTGAGACTTCACTGTTTTGTAATTCGCTATTTTGAGACTTCGCTGTTATTTAATTCGCTGTTTTCGGGTAAAAACCAAATTGATTATTATGTATTTTTATCAATTAAATAACTTTATCATTGACAACTCACTTTAGACAATTAATCATGGCTTAAAATACTTGATTAATAATGCTTCAGTGACTATCCTTTCAAAATAAGTCAAAAATTTTCTACAAAACTGAAAATTCAGTTCATTTCTATGATTGTATTTTTTATGTTATCAAGATATTTAAATTGATGGAGTATTTTCGACTTTTCTAGAGCGAAGATAATTTGTTTTTTCAATGTGCAGGGTTTCATATTTGTGACATTCTTAACGAATAAACTTTTGAGATATTTCTCAAATAAATCAAAAACTCAATTGTCAATTTAAAAGTAACCCAAAGGTACCCTTTTTATTAGACTCATTATCTAGCCACGAAACTTCAGAAAATGAATTTGAGCTCCATTTGAAAGAATGGATTTTGAAAGAGCGCAAAAATGGATTATCTGTGTCTATTCCATTTCTCAAATTTCCATATTTCTCAAAAGCACATTGAAGAAACAAATTATCTTCGCTCTAGAAAAGTCGAACATACTCCATCAATTTAAATATCTTGATAACATAAAAAATACAATCATAGAAATGAACTGAATTTTCAGTTTTGTAGAAAATTTTTGACTTATTTTGAAAGCAATGCGATCTTGCGTGAAGCTCGTTCCCGAGCGATTGATTGACAGTTGAAAAATTTTAAAGGTTCGAATTTTTGGATTCATAGTTTTATGAAGAGAAACAGATTTGCGCACGCGCAGTGAGCTCGGTTGGCCAGAAACTTTCTGACAATTTGGAGGAAAACTTGCAAAATCCATCGAATTCGTTTCTCGTCACAAAGTTGATTATCCGCTTGCAGACATTAGTAGCATGAGGGAAGTTCCGGTTACATCCGACATGCCCAAAAAATTCACAGTTTAGCAAAAAGGATCTTCAGACGTTCGCATCATGACCACAGGTGCCGAGAAGATTCGATTAACCGTGAATTTGTGCTGGACAGCTGTTGGTGGAAAGGTACCTATTGAAGTGATTTTCCGAAGAAAAACTGTTCTGAAGGGAAATTTCCCATCAAATATCAGCTAACGAAAGGGGTATCACCACTGCTACTGAAATGTTTCTCCGGCATCAAAAAGTTTGTATGAAGAGAAATGGAGCAATCTTTCATCGAAAGTCACTTTTGATCCTCGATTCAGCTACTGGTCATAAGACCGATGACGTTAAATCGAAAACATTCTCACAAGGAACACTTTTGTCAGTAATTCCCGGCGGCCTCACTAAATAAGCTCGACATCTCTTCAACAAGTCATTTAAAAGAAATTCAAGAGCTTTGTGGGAAAATTGGATGATAAATGTCTATAAAGAATATACAAAATCAGGAAGGTTGAAGAGAGTGTTTTATGAGGAGATTCCCGGGTGAATCTCCAAAGCATTGGAGACAGTTCTTGCAAAAGCCATTTAAAATGGCTTCAGAAAAACCAACATTGAATTCTATAGCGATGATACAGCTGTCGAGTTAAGTGATGACGAGTCGCCGGAAGAGGAATATTCAGATCAAGAACTCATCGAGATCGACGAAGGCCAAGACGAAATTCGAGAGAAGTTAATTGACATCTTTGCGTATACTGCAAATTTTGCAAGCAATAATAATGAAAATAAATTAAAATTTCAGTAAAATTTGAAAATTGTTTTATTTATTAAGCCTGTTCTTTTTACTCAGCCATTTCCAGCGGAAAATTTAACTTTTAAAACTTACTAAACCTCTGGTTTATAACCAAAAAACAGTACATATGTTTAAAAAAATAAAGAGTTTCTAAATTGTGGTATTTTTTATTATTTATGATTAAAAAACCACCGCGTAGGGGGATACCGTCTCTTCTGATTGGCCCGTTGGAATTTATTGATAACTAGGATAAAGAAAAGTTCAGATTTAATGAAAAAAAGTTTTGTTTTGTTTTATAAAAATATTAATGGATCGATCGTTCGTATCTTATTATTGATATGTGATTATGATGATAGAAACGAATAGATTGGAATTGTGGAGGATTTCTGAGAAGATTTTGTGTTTTTGTTGTGATGATGGTAAGGATATTAATAAGAAAGAAATGACTTTGATATTTCGAGATCGATTTTTGTTTACGGGATTGATAAAACAAGTCGCTAGAAAATTGCAAATTCAAATCTCAATGGCAAAAAATGAAAGTTTTCTGCAAGACGACATGCAAATCTTGACTTGTTTTAATGAGTGGTGCGACTCCTCGAATTTTCAGAAAATAAATAATATCAATCAATTGAAAGTCGATGATTTTAATTCACGATTAAAATGTTACAATTTAGACCGCAAATTGAACAATAATCGCAGTTCTGTATATAAAATTATGGAAATTCTCCGAAAGATGTGAAGGATAAAAACTTGATCTTGACAGAAAAAATTGACATTTAAAGGAAAAACTAGATTATTTGCAGTTAATAGAATCTCAATTAGTTTATTTTGAATCCATCAAATACAAGTATGAGGAACTCAAAAAATGATCGCTCAGCAGTTAACAATGGGAGATAGTTTGATCGGATTCAATGAAAATTATCCACGGAGAGTCTTTGGTAAAGACTGTAAGAACCTGTTATGTTGCCCTCTCTACCGAAGACATGGGATTTTGTCAATAGCGCAGGAGCGTCGCAGCCACGCTGCTCAGCCACAGTAACCACTATATGGCAAAATGATTACTCTACAGAATTTGTAAATTATCATCTTATTGTGATGTGGAATATGGCATTGTTGATCTTAAATGTAAGTGTGAAAAGAATGAGTATAATAGACATTATTTAAACAATTTGATAAAAAGTACAATTGATTCAATTCATTTGGAGAAATATGTTTTTTAAATAAATTAATAAAATATCTTTTTTAAATTTTCTTTTATTAATAAACTGTCAAAAATCCTGAATGATAACCCGCCGTTTTAATAAACGCCAAAATAATATGCGCCAAAAAGCACTGTATCCCATTTTTATAAGTTTGGGATCGCAAAATAAAATATCAAGCATTATTTGTGTTTAAATTAAGTCATAGGTAATGTTAAAAATATCGTATAACAAACTAAAAAATCATCTTGAATACCGTAGAAAAAAATTGTTTGTGAAATATCAAAGAGCTTCATAAACAGTCTCATTTCTGTTAAGGCAACGATTTCACTAAAGTGGACATACCATAACCTTAAAATCATCTGGAAATCACTAAGGAATGAAATGATAAAAATCTCTTATGTTTGAGCGATATATATATATATATATATATATATATATATATATATGTAT
>MQRK01206269.1:40446-53520 GCA_001938485.1 Girardia tigrina | reverse complement strand
TATATATATATATATATATATATATATATATATATTTATAATTTTTCGGTGGGAGCCAGAACAGTAGTAAATTCCATAAACTAATCAATTGTCAAATCAGTTGCAGAAAGCATCAGAAATTGATGTTGATTATCAGTATTGGTTTCACGGATTAACTCGGTTGAACAATAATGATGAATCAGTTTACAGAATGGTGAAGAATTTTGTGGAAGGAACTAAATTTCATGTCTATATTACAAAATGGCCGTTATTGGTTCCAAGTTCGTAGATTATTTTTATTAGTGATTTATTTAATTATTTATACATATTTATAATGACGATTTTTGTAAAGTTAAAACATCAATGTTAGAATAATTAATATATAAATATTTTTAAATTAAATTATATCTTTATTAACAACATCACAATTTGAATGTAAATATTTATTGACAACACAAACAGATTCTTCACAACAATTTTCAGAGGTCATCTTTCTTTGATTGGTATAGTTTTTGTTTAAGTATTCAAATCTAAAACAACAATGAATGGGAAAGTTTTTAATATTAATTTTTAATTTCTTAAATTTTATTGGATGAAAAGGCATTACGTAATTTTTAAATGAACATTAATTTTTAAAATATATTAAATTTAATAAGTTAAAATCGTTTACTAAAAATATTATTAAAATTCATAATTATAAAACTTTAATTAATTAGTACTTAAAATTAATATCATTGTAGTGTCGAGAAAAGATTTAATTAATGAAAATTCAAATATTAATTAAATCCTAAAAAAATATATATTTGTTTTAATAATTGATTGTCGTTAATAAAAAAATGTTTAATTAATCGTGGTTACATTTTAATTCTTAATTCATTGATACGATTTTACACATTAGATTCAAATAATAAATCAATAGACATATATATATATATATATATATATATATATAACATATATATATATATCCCATCTGAGTAGGAGAGTCACAAATAAAAACAGCATACAAACAACAAACTTCAACATTCCAAATTATCCCTCCAAATCTTTATCAAGTTATTTACATGATTCTGAATATAATAAATTTTTGACATTGTCTAAATCAATTATTAATAAATTGACTTTATCCGTTTCGCATTTGTCCATGGGTTGTGAAAATAATTAATGTATGAATATTTATAAATTAAACTACTTAATATATAGCAGGGCCTTTTTAACATATTGACTGGGGGGCAATTGCCGCTCAGTGACCGAAAATGCCCTCCCAGTCCAAAGCAAAAGTGTGGACTGGGGGGGGGGCAATTTTTTTCAAATCGATTTTTAAAACTACCTTTCTATTTTTTGTGATTATAACCTGATGCTTTTGCAACAACAGAAGATTTAAACTTCACTGTTATAGCAGAAGACTTAATCACAAATACACACATTGGCTCCTTCGCAACAGAAAAATCCACTATCAGTACTTCTCGCAATACTATGAAATGGTACAAGCACAGAGAAGTGAATGTAAAATGGTAAGTAGAAAATAGTAATGACTGCTTTGAAGCATATATGTTAACACATACTGAAGAAAATGTAAAACACAAGATATGAAATGTAGAGCGTGTGAAAAGTTTGTGAATGCAGCTTCCAAGTTTGCTCACAATTACACTGTTTACTTGGCTTATGGCTACCGTACAGATACAACTGTAAAACGTTGCCATAGATCACATTGACTCAGTCTTCCATAAGGCAGCTGTGTGATATGTAAATTTAGAATTACAGTGGAAAATTAAGTCATCTCATCACCCTTGGCTGGAATGTTAGGAAAAGTACCATGAGGAAGTTGTGGAGTTTCTTATCTCACTCACCAAGGACGTTAACAATGACAGTCTGTTAAGCACTCTTTCTCCCAACAGCTTGCCCTCAAGGTATCTAACTCAAGTAAACAGGTCCAAAATTATTAACAGTCTTCGAAAGAATGAAGTTATGGCGGGACGGGTCTTTGTGTGTAACCGCGTCCGCAATACTGTTGATTTGATCGAGTTCATTCGTTAGCTACCGGATGGCCGGCATCTAAATCGTAAAACCAATTACACTATAGCAGTTGATGTTTAACCTGACTTGCCAGAGATGTAATTTTAATCTACGTAACAGTCGATTTATTCAATCGCCGGGTCGATCGCTCCGTCTCGACAGTCTTTTCTATGTAGTATTAAATAAGAATGATAATTTTCGATAAACATTTATTCATACACTATTTAGTTCTAAATTGATCCTTAATTTTTAATGAATCTTGAATTTTATGAATTTTAATTTAATTTAAAATTTTTTTCATTAATTGTTAATGTAGTTTTAGATTTTTATTAATTTAGTTTTTGAATTTTAAATATTTTTTTAATGTTTTGGAGTTGGTGTAAACGACAGAAATGAATTCCCCATTGGAGGAATTTCAACCTCCCTCATTGACATCACATTACAAAGACCAAAAGTGCTATCGAAAAATGCTACTCATAGTTACTAGAGAAGTTCAGAAAGAACTCACTCGTGAGCTACATGATTGTGTTGCTTACTTAGTACAAGTTAATCTGCAAATGGTGGATTACAAGTAAGTCTCTGCAAGAATAATAACAAAAGAGCGTGAAGTAAAGAACATCTTCAAAGTCTTCAACGAACCTCAACAGATTGGAACCCTTGGACTGCTATAAGCCACTCAGCATACCACAAAAAAACCATGGTTGCACCAACTTTCAAGCTGATTGGTGTTACAACAAATGGCGAAAGCGCTATTACAGGATTAACAAGGGAGCTCTAGAAGTTTATGAAGAATTGGTTACATCGTAATCTATTGGCGCTCCGGTGTTCTGTTCACAAAAGTTACCTAGCTTTTAAAAGCACTCTAGGATGCGTTTCGGAGCTGCGTATCTGGATTAAAAATGTCAATTATTTAGCTACCTTCTTTAGGAATTCTAAGAAAACAGTTAAACTCCTACATCAATTTCAACCAACGGTGAATAATTTCCCTGCTCATTACGAAGTTCGATTTGCGGAGAATATAGTCAACCTTTTAACGGCCATTTCTCATAAAATTTACGTCTGCAAGGAAGTTTCTAAGTTTTCAGAAGTGTAAGGCGAATCGAAAACAGAGAGAGCAACAGCATGGGGATATTTAAAGATATGGCCATATGAATAGCATCAAGTTTCGCTTAACGATCTCATAGTTGATGTTTTAAAAATATTTCGGGATTTTCAAAAGCAGCTACAGCGTGACGACCTAATTCTATCAGAGATAATAAGCAATAGTGATTCAGCACTTCATAAATTAGACCTTATATCCAGAGCCCCCTATCCTGGTGGAGAGGAAAAGAAACTACAGCCCCAGGAAACAGAGACTCATTTTAAGAGCTGTTAACACGAATTTGCCAACTATAAGAAATCATGATGTGGTGCTCCTCAAAATTAGATAATCAGCACAGAATTATCTTGGAGAGCGGTTTGATGTGGAATAAGAAGAAGTTGTCCAAGGTACATTAACTCTTTTGCAAACAGCAGAACTCAAAACACTTATCTTTTTGCAGAAGTGAAAATATCATGACATTTATTTTCAGAAGAAATCCAGCAATGGCCAATAAATGTTTTACCCTAAATGAAGTTGAAAACCTTTCTACAGCGCTGCAGCGGCGTACTTTTGAAAGTAAAATCGTCTTCGGTGACACTCACTCTTCTCAGCATACTTCCTGACAGGCTTATTTCTTTATACAACTTGAGCGTTTCAGCCAATCGGACGAACACCTAAACAAAGACAGCCAACTCTCGCATGATAATCCCAATGAATTGAAAGGGGACCTGTCAATTTGATCCTCGCAGTGCTGTGGTAGAATTATGTTGAGTGAAAGAAAGACGAGAAAGAAACTCAACCCTGGATATTTATTCAGAAAACGACTTTTTGCCAATTCGATTTTTAAACGTAACATGTATTGAAGTGTTAGGTAATATATGTGCGTGGATATCGAATTTGATCGACAACGTGCAAAGAAACAAGATTAAGAAGACTAAACCTAATCAAAGATATTGTTTTCGAGTATAATCTGAAGCTGCGTGTGGTCTACGTCAAGTCTGAGAAGAACGATGCCGACATCTTAACGAGAATTTTAAATGGTCTTTTTTAAGTCACCCAACGGAAAATGACAATGTTCATTCGGCTTACTTAGAATTGGATGTCAAGAGATTTAAAAAGATTCATGACGAAACGCATATGGGACTCCTGAGATCAATTTTTCTAGCGAAGGAATTAACGTTAACATCAGTGATGAAAAAATTCGTCATATCATCATTCAGTGTAACCGGTGTCAATCTATCGATCCACCACCTGTTCGGTTTGAAAAAGGGAGTTTGGATGTTGCCGAAACTTGGAGTCCAGGTACCTCATTATCATTGACTGTGGGCCGTCGCGATTTGCAATTTGAAGACTCATCAGAGACGAAGGAGCACTGGAAGTCATCAAGAATCGGAGAAATATATTTTTCGAATGTGGAGCCCCTGTCGAGTCATTAGCAGACAATTATTCATCTTTCCATTCCAAAGCTATTACTGCTGAGATGAAGACCTGGAATATTAATATCTTGTATCGAGCCGTGAATAGACCAAGTGGAAATGGTATTAACGATAGGATTCACCGGACCTTCAAGGCGTTAGCCACGAGAGCTGGAAAAGGGATCAAGAAAGCGGTTTACTGGATAAATAACACTCCCGGAATAAACAATAGACTACCAGTTGAGTTCCTGTATGGGTATAAGTCTCGATTGAAGTCGATCTTAACTCAACCGATCAAGCAAGTAAGGCAACCTTTTGTTCATCTAAATTTAGAATGGGAGAAAAAGCTTGGGTGAAACCAAATCATATCCAGAGTTGTAGTGAAAAAAGGATACCAGTCATCAAATAAGTGATTAGTCCTGTTAAATTTCTTGTCTCCATCAGAAACGTAGATTCATTGCGTCATGTCACCGACCTCCGACCACGATCCGAGTTGATTGTCTCGGAACTGATTGATTCTCCTTATCGTGCCGATCAATCACTGAGCGAACATTCCATCACGATTCCAGTCGACATGGAATCAGTTGTTCGAGAGCGTCGACTTCCGACGAGATTTCAGAACTACGTCTCATTGGACGATTTAAATTCTGCTCACTTTGGGAAGATGTAGAATGAGATATATTATTTTGTTTGAATATTCTCGATTTTTAAAATCATACTTTTGTCGTGGAAATAAATTATTATTTGTCATTGCTGGAATTACACTAGATTTAGTATCTTGTAAATCTATTTAAGTTTTCAATTATTTAAATCTCGATCAGAAAAAAATGAAAATCAAATCACTCCTAACACATTATATGGGATTTTTCTGTATGAGGTTTTGTCAATTGTAAGTTTGGTTTTGGCATTTTGTTCAAAGGAATTTCTTCTGTTCCACTTTAGTAAGGCTACGTAAGCATGAATAACTTAAAATATTTATTGACTTCTGAATCATAAAAAGTTTTAGCGACTCGAGTTGCAAAAATTGACTTGTGACAAAATTGGTAGTTACTTTGCATTATTTTTATCAAATACCATAACGTTATTTTTTAATTTTATTTGATTTAGATAAACCAAGGCCCCCACAAGCATGGATTTGTGAACATTGCTCCAACGTTAACAATGCCAATTTCATTGCATGTATCGTTTGTAATCAACCTAGAGAGCCGTAATATTTTTATAATATTATTTATATGATAATCTTTGCATAGGGAATACTCTTAATTTTGTGTGGATTTAACTAGAATTGCCAAAGTTGTTTTACAGCAAATTGTTTTCCAATATTTTTTTCCAATTCGAAATAATTATCTGATGATGTTTCTATTTTGTATAAATTAAAAATAATTTGATAGTTAATTTATTAATAATTAATGTTTATAAACAAAGAAAAAAATTATGTATTTATGAAAAAACAGTTTAAAAACCTAATATTAATGTGCTTTTATTGCTTTCTTGGCTAGAATTATTCTAAAAGTTCATTAAAATACCTTATTTAAAGAAATAAACAGCTTTAATGTGTTAAACGTGGAGGATTATTTACTCTATTGCTCAAATAATTTTACTCGATTATTAATGTTGGTGTTAGGAAGGACGGAAATATGATTTTGGATGTTGAATAAAATATTGTTTTAATATTCAACAATATTGTGAAGAAATTACGAATTGTGTCATTGTGACTTTAAATAGAAAGCTTTTCAACCCTTTAGTTATTTAACAAGCTTTCCGAGTACGAACAAAAATGCCAAATATGAAGATGATTTTAGATCACATAAAAAGTTCTACGGCAGCTGAAATTTCGAAGTATGGCACCAGAGGTTTTGCCAGTATTTTGAAAATACAAGGAATTTTGAATCCGGTCCTATATCTTCCTTCTTTGTTGATGGATGTTCCCTCAAAAATATGTATATGGAATTAGATGAAATGAAACAAAGCAACTGTGAAGAAGTTCGGGTTAACGATCTGCGTACAGCCAACGGATTAATTTGAAATATTACGAAGGTCAGATTATCGACGATTACGTTTTCCAAGTAAATATGCTGACCTCAAAAATCGACGATCTGACAAAGGCAGCCTTTACAATGTGATTACCATTCAAGTTGCTGTTAAATTTAGAGCAGGTAGGTGATGAAGATTTAACCGAAATGCTTAAATATAGTCGCAGGTATTTAGGAATTAAAAAGCGTACCATAAAGTTCAATGTCAGTGGTACAAAACTGTGGTGAGGACAAGATCGTTTCTAAAGAACGAGGTGAGGTCAAGGGCGGTAGAAGGAGCTCCTTTACAAAACCCCTTATACAACATGACAGAAAGCTGATATAAACAAAAGTGAACCGTAATGAACATTCTCAGTGGAAGTATAATAGACAAATAATGTTCTATAAATGTAAGAAACTTGGGTATATCATCAATAACATTTTTTCATATTCATTTAACTTCATTATTCCCAGAATTTTATCACCGATAAAATTTTAGTGACAATAAAATTGTTCACATTAATAGAATTTTGAAATTGAGAATTTTCTTCACAGTTTAATCTCCAGGTTTCTCTTCAGAATTCATAATATCAACAAGCAGATTATCTTTAATATTTACAATCTTTTTAGAGTACTTAAACAAATAAATAATCACAACTTTCTCCTCTTTTATTATTCGTTTTCAACTTTCTTAATCTACTCAATTCTTTGATGAATTATATTTCTATCTTTCAGATTCTGTAGTTCCAATTGATGTGGCGATATATGCCTTAAAATTTAATACGGTCCATCGAATGGGAAAGTGTCCTTTCTCATTATTAACAACATCACAATTTGAATGCAAACATTTATTTACAACACAAACAGATTCTTCACAACAATTTTCAGTGGTCATCTTTCTTTGATTAATATAGTTTTTGATTAATTTATTCAAATCTAAAAAACAACGAATGGGAAAGATTAATTATAAATTTTAATTTTTCATAATTTTTATTGGATAAAAGTCTACATAATTTTTAAATAAACATTAATTTTTAAAATATATTACTTAAAATATATTATTAATAAGTTAAAATCATTTACTGAAAATATTATTAAAATTCATAATTATCAAACTTTAATTAATTAGTACTTAAAATTAATATCATTAAATCAATTTCATTAGATTCAAATAATCAATCAATAAACATATCAATCCCATCTGAATAGGAAAGTCACAAATCTAAACAGCATACAAACAACAAACTTACAACATTCCAAATTATCCCTCACACTCATTTTTCTAGAATCTTGTTTTACAAAGACTTTCTGACCATCTGCAAAAGACGATTTGTTCTCTTTTCTTTCTCCCAATTTTTCATTCGTCTTGCCACTTTCCCTAAATTTTCTTTTACCTTCATCTTGATCACGTTGCTCTATTCCGTTTTACCTATTCCTGCTGCCACATGAAAGTTTATTTTTCTACCAAACACAACTTCGAAGGGCGAAAATACGGTCGTACTCTGGACTGTTGCATTTAGACAGAATTCTATCTTCGGAACAATTTGCCACCATGATCGTTTGTATGTGTCTTCTCTGCTTGTTACTATCATGTCCCTCACTGTTTGAATAGTTCTTTCTGTTAGCCCATTTGATTGATGTGTAAATGGGCAACTAAATCTTTGTTCGATTCCGTATATCCTGCAAAAAATTTTAAATTTTCCGCCAGTAACACATTTTCCATTGTCTGTTAATATTTTTTGCCTTTCCATATCTATATATCCATTTTATCAATACGCATTGGACTATGGTGTCTTCGTTTTGAGTTCTAATCTCTGTCAAAGTGACCAATTTCGAAAACTAGTTCACCATGACCAATAGATATTGGTACATGCTATTCATGTCACCCACATATGCGATATCCATTATGACTTACTGTAAAATCTCGTCGCTTTTTATTGGAATCAATTTCTCTTTTGTTTTTTCACTTGGAATCTTTCTGCGAATGCATTCGTGACATTCTCCTATAATGATTTGCACCTCTTTCGCTAAATCTGGTAGCATAAAATGATTTTGGATATACTTCTTTATCTTTTTGATACATACATGGCATAAATCTCTGTGTATTTTCCTGATGAAATCTCTTCTAATTTACTTCAGAACTGCAGTAACTTCCTTATATTATATAAATATGATTGATTTAAAAAATCGATTTAAATATAGATTGTTTTTATGATTATAATTACGGTTTATTTGGAATAAATATTTATTCTTATTCTTTGAATTTTCTTTAAAAGGTGAAGACATTATCAGTTTTCACATTGGTGTCAGAAGAAAAAGAAAGAAGAAGATTATGCCTCCATTGAAAAAGAAAAATTCATCGAAAAGAAATTTCCACTAACTATTTCATGAATTATTAATTATATATCAAGATCAACAAGAAAATATATCCAAAATATAATTTTCTATCAAATACATTGGAAAGAAATATTGTTCGATGTACAAAACAATGTTGATTACTCTTCATTAGCATTAGGAATTTTAAGCTAGAAATAAAGTGAAACATAATCAAATAGATCAGCTCAATTCTTTTTCTCATGTATCAATATGGAAAATTGGTACACTAATCCCAAATAGAATTTTTTGGTGGAATCACATCAAATACAACAGAAGAGAAACTAAAGATTTTTTTTCAAGTTACGGTCCAATTAAAGACGTAAATATAATAAATGATCGTACGAGATTATCGAAAGGAAGCTATGGATTTGTGACTTTTGAAATTCAGAAAACTGATAGCAAAATCATTAAAAATGAAGCTGAAAAATTGATATTTAAAGAACGAAAATTGAACATTGGACATGCTGTAAGGAAGCAACATTTATTTCCTCAACAAAAAATATTTGGAACAGTTTTATATAGTGGCCAATTTCCATATGCTTTCCAAAGCGGATTAACTTTATTTCAGGTTCCTTGGCAAAATTCTTCAGGTTTAGCTTCACAGTCTCCACAATATGCTAATATTATGTTACCTCAACCAACCCCTGTGATATATTTACCACATCCTCAGTTTGTTTATCCAACTCCTGTTGATGTAATTCTTAACCCTAACAATAGACAACAAGCTGTATTTACACAGAATGGATCTGGATCTGCTGAGTTGACCACTACAGCACCGAGGGATACATTAGCTGTATTAACAGCATCTCATCAATCATCATCAAAAATATCTAGTAATAACAGTTCTTATTCGATTTCACCAACATCAAGTCTGACGGTTACTACAGGATGCCAGAGTTTTCCTCATTTTAATGTAACACCTACGAAAACGCATTTGTTAAGTCCTATGACTAGTGCTTCAGGACACAAAATTTTACATATTCCTCAAACTGATGTAACACCGTTAAACAAAACATCACAACAAGAAACTACAAACCATTTCCACTGAAAACTTAATATCCAGAACACACTATGACAATTACACGCAACACGAAGAAATTAAAAAAAATCATGCTCTTATCTAAACAAATCTTCATATTTCAAATCAAGAGACGGCTTTCACCACAGACATCAGTAGTTGCATAAAACACAATTATCAAAAGGAATATGATCCATTTAGCAAATAACAAAATCCAATTTTCATAAAAATTGAAAATCGGTCATCAAGATGAGTCTATTTGTCAACAATGCAAGAAACATACGAGGGTAATCGGTAACGACATGTATGTGATTGTTTCAATGCTAGAAGGAGTGATTGGCTTTGTCCATACGAGTTCTGCGCCAAGGTAAATAATAATAATGATGAATATTGCGAGTCGTGCGGGATCGAGAGATCACATGCATAGATTATTCGAGCTCCAGTATGGCGTATGCAGAATGGAATTCCCGATCAAATATGGGTTTATTGTGAATGTGAAGGAGCAGTGGATCAATCATCAACAGCTCTAGAAAATTTATCGAGTGAGATAGTTTTCTATTCCATCCGACCCCACCGCCGTCCCCCAACTACAGGGTGCTGCAGACGCGCTGCGTACGCTCTTGTATCAATTGTCTTTACAACAATTCAGTGGCGTAGCTAGGGTAAACGCGTTTATTTTGATATCCTTTGAAGACGAAATGAAACACCAAACAGAAGTTTTTTTCAGAAAATTATTTATTTGTTTCGCAAAGTAGTTGATGACATTAAAAAGATTCTACGAATTTGCAAGATTAGTGACCCGTAAATCGTCGTTCTTATATAGTTTTTTATCATTTTGAGATTCGAAAATCTTCCCTCACATGATGCAAAATTTACCCAATCGTTAGAAAGATGAGAATCAAGATTACGATGTTCGGCAATGAATCATCCAGTCGATACTTTCTGATGAAACTCAGCAGCCCGACAGGTCCTTGCTTTGGAAGTTCATAGGCTTCTTGCGAAACTCCAACAAACCATTGGAGCCGCTTTCACTCCAGATAAAATTCATCTGGAACACTGTCAAGATTGATCTGGATTTCAGGGTCCAACAGTTGGGAAATTAATAGCAATTGTATTTATCTGCCACATCGTAGAGCTGCTCGAATCTATTGGTTAGTTCCGGAACAATGCGGTCCAAGAAAGAATAATTTTCTTTCCGTAGTTCGATCTTGTGCGTTAATTCGGTATCTTCACATAGTTCACCATAGAGGAATCAGATTTTGATACCCAGGCATCAAATTTTTGTAACATTTTGCTCCCCTTTACCAAAAATTTGTACCTGATGCCCGGTGCGGCCCGCACCTGCCGTACCACCCTAGCTACGCCACTGATTCAATTCCATATCATCATAATACAAATGAGATAGTTGAAAGACAATTTCGAACAATCAGAGATGCTATAAATATTAGAATGAAGGACGGAGATCACAGAGATTGAACAGAAGTTTTGTCGGTAATAGAATTTATGTTGAATAGTATAGTTCAAGTAACGATAGGTATTTCATTGACTGAAATAATATTTGGGAGACGATTAAAACATTGGTGGAAGAACAGTAAAGAAACTAACGGAAACCAAATTAATGTCGAATAAAATATGAAGACAAGAAGAGTTTTTGAAGTTGGAGACAGAGTATTGATAAAAAAAGAAAATGTATCAAAAGAAAATGACCTTTGTATGGGTCCGGTAATTGTGTTGAAACAAAATTATGAAAGAAGTTTCAAGTTATAGCTCGATGATGGTAGAATTCTGATTAGAAATGTTGAATGGCTAAATGGGGGAATCTTTTGAATTGTTTGTTGTTTTATATTTTGCATGTTGTATATTGATTCGGATTGTCTCTCTCCTACCCAGATGGTTGATTGGTATTTTGTTTGATTTATAGTAATAAAAAATAATGTAATTTAATTTTAAAGAAAAAAAGACTTAAAATATTTTTCAAATGTAATATTGAATTTTTAATGTAATTAATAATTTTAATATATTAATTGTATTATTACTTTTAAAAATGGTTAGATTTAATGTTAACCAATTAAAATCTTTATAATTAATTAATAATAATAAATATTTTTGATTTATTTTAAAAAATTAGTAAGAAACTGAGAAATATATTAATCTAGAAAAATGTCGAATAGTGAAATTGGTTTGAATAATTGTTGCAGTGACGTAGCAAGGGTAGTGCGGTAGGTTCGAGCCGCACAATTATAATAAATCATAATTGTTAGGTTGGGAAATATCTTCCATTCTAAATGAAAACAAATTAACAACTTGCAAAAATTTATTAATCTACCACAGTTTAAATTTGTTATTTAAACAAATTAATTTTTTTATTTTCTTTTTTTTTATTTCTATTTTCTATTATTTTTTTTAATTTCGATTATAATTCGAAATTTTTAAAAACCAAAATTCTTATTTCTGAAAATTAAAAAATTAACAACAACACTCTCTTACACCCCCGCACGCAAGAATTTTTTAATTTTCTCAACATTTCTTTCACATGTTTTACCAGACGTATCTTCAAGAACATATCTTCTATCATGTACTTTTCGAACTACTTTATATGGCCCATCGTATCTCCCTTAATCTTTTGTTCGAGATTCTATTTTTACCAATACATCATCTCCTGGGAAGAATTGTCTTCGCATGATAGGCTCCTGGTCCCGCTCATATTGAAATGTCTTGCTATTTTTTCCATCCCATTTCTCCCTGCTAATGCGTCTTCCGAAAATGATTTCAGCTGGACTCATCCCGATAGTCGTCTGTAATGTGGCATTTAATGAGAACTCGATCTCCGGTAGAATCTCTGCCCAGTCGGAACTTTTTCTTTCATGCAATGTTGCATTTATCAATTCTCTCACTGTACGGAATTTTCGTTCAATTTGTCCGTTTGTGTTATGATGATATGGGTTGGAGAATCTAATTTCAAAATTCTGTTTCTCTGCGAACTCTTTCATTTTTTTTGATTCAAAAACCTTACCGCAATCCACATTCATCGCCTTGGGAGAACCAAATTTCAGTATCAAATTCCGCATTATTCCTTTTATTATCGACTCTTCATCTTGTTTCGATATTGCTAATAACGTAATGTATTTACTGAATTGATCAATGATACCTAGAATATATTTCTTTTTCCCAGAAGTC
>MQRK01206269.1:1017-11891 GCA_001938485.1 Girardia tigrina | reverse complement strand
ATAAGAATAAACATCACCGTTTTGATTTTTCATTTTTAATACATTGCAGATATTGATCGTATTTCAGTAAAATGTTTATAACGACGAATGTTGGGAAACACAACACAGAAAATCTTCAAATTTATTTCAATTGTGAAAATATTTTTTTACGCGCAAGTTTCGCAACAAATTCTTTGGAAGATTCTTCGGAGATCTGTTTCTCAAGAATTACTTTAACTTTATAGGGGGTTTCTCGAATAATATTCTGATTATAAATAAAAAATATCGGATTTTAATATATATATTTAATATTTATAAATACAGATTATAATTTTGAATCACTACAGTAAGGTATCTCAATACTTAAAATTTTTAATTAAAATATTTTTGCCATATTACCCAATAATACTTTAATAAATAATAATGTTTAATTTTTTCGTCACCTTTTAAAGTAAATTATATCTATTAAAATTGTATTATTCAAACAATTCAATAGAAAATTGCTGCTGATGATGTATGTAATCATCGAAACATGTCCAATAGTTGTATAAAAAAAGCTTTAATCAAATTATATTTTCGAAATCATAGATTAATAAATAAAGTAAATTGTAATTTTATATGAAACATAAAATTTAATATATGAAAAATAATAATTAAACTTGAAAATTATTTTCAAACGTTAATGTAAATCTTAAACAATTCAAAAATGATATTAACTCATAAATTTTAAATGAAAATATAATAAAAATATGACAATATACAAAAATTATCGGCATTCCAGGAGAAATAATTTTAAAAAAATTATATAAAATGTTTTTCAAGTAACAAAATGTCAATGGAAAACAGACGTGACGATTACGTAATCACTGACTTCACTGCCTTATTCTAGAAATTATTCATCTTAATTTAGGAAATATTTGTACCGCGATTTCAGAATGAATTTGTTTCATATTTTATGCATGCTCAATATATTTCGTATAAAAATTGTTTTGTTTAAAATTGAATGATTTTTTTTGGATTTTCTGTTTTATTTTTAATTATTTTCAGTTATTTTTTCTAAGCAAAATAAGAAAAAATATTAAACAGTTTTAATTAATGACACAAAAAACAAGTTTAATTTAAAAATATACAGAAAATAAGTCGTGTAAGTCGATGATTATGTAATCATTCCGGTGCTGATCAATGAGAGAGACAAGCGTCACCAATGTCCAGTAGAAATGATGCTACAAGGAGTTTTCCGAAAAGAAGGAGCTGAACAGACACATCCACTTCCGCTAATCCTGATCAGCTCAATGAGACGCAACAACAGCAATTGTCATTCCCATGTACACTATGCAAAAAGTCGTACAAAACGAATGGAAGGCTGACACGGCTCCTCTACCGGGATCATAAATTGGAGGAGACAGAAGAAATTGGAGAACCGACAATGACACTAACACAAACCAGTACAACAAATACCACAGAAGAAAGAGTCGTAGAAAACCTCAACATTCCAGGCAACCAGATTCAATCCGTCAGGGACATCTGACTTTCAGGATTGCAGATCTACCTGCAAGAGGAGAGTTCAGATGTCCCTTTCGCGGCTGTACGGGGTCCACGAATACAGCCACAGGTGTGCAGAACCGTGGCTATACAACACATGGGTGCTCATTTCTCACAGGGAAGCCGAAAAGATCTCGGAGACCGAAACTATCCGACCCCGTAGGAGTCCTATCGGGGATCTGCTCGTGATTCTTTAGTTTGTGTGGACCCTCTAAAGCGCCCAGAGGCTCAATGCCATTCGAAAGAGACGGGAGGCCACATAACACAAATAATTTTTCAAAATTGTGACAGTATTTCTCCTGGAATGCTGATACTAATTTATATTTGCTCGGGCCGTACGCCAGTACGCCCAAATATGATTTCATTGTATGTAAAAATGGTAATTTAAAAGTTGTTAAATTAAAACTAAAATTGCGATTTTAAATCCCATTTTCAGAAAACGTTATTTTATCAAATCTAAAAGCATGTTTCAAACGATTATGAAAACGAAATGAAAATGTTATTTCATCGAATGGGGAAATGTAATTGAGAAACGGTTAAATTTTAATGTTTAATAAAACGGAAATTTAATGAAAGATGTGACAAAATTGCAATTAAATAACTCTTTAAAGTTAACAAAAATTTATCCAATTTAAATTCTTAGCGGATGAAATAACGAATGTTTATATTTATATCGATTCTTATTTATAATGGATTGTGGTAAAAAGAAGTGCGAAAGTTCCTCGAAAATATTTGTTTAAAAAAGTGGAATTAAATTGAATAAAATTGTTAATTGATTAATAAAAAATGAAATAATTAATTATTAATTGATTGAAATTCAATCAAATCAAATTTAATAATTTATCTGTTAAATAATTTATTTAATAAAATAAATAATTTATTCATTCAATAATTAATTTATTCATTACTTACTTTTTATTCATTTATGTAATAATTGATTCACTAATTTATTTATTCAATGAATTAAATAAAGTAATTAAATAAATAATTAATCTTAAAGAATAAATTAATTATTAAATTAAATTAATAAAAAATAAATAATTAATTAAAATTTATTTATTCAATGAATAAATTAATTAATTAAAATAAATTTAATTAATTATTATTAATTTATTAAATAAATAATTAATCTTAAAGAATAAATTAATTATTAAATTAAATTAATAAAAAAATATAAATAATTAATTAAAATTTATTTATTCAATGAATTAATTAAAATAAATTAATTATTACTAATTTATTAAATAAAGTAATTAAATAAATAATTAATCTTAAAGAATAAATTAATTATTAAATTAAATTAATAAAAAATTAATTAATTAACATAATTAATTAATTAAAATAAATTTAATTAATTATTATTAATTTATTAAATGAAGTAATTAAATAATCCATTAATTCAAAAGAGGACAGTGTTCCCCGATCACTCGACCTTGAACGCGTACTGCAGCATCTCCTCCTTGTCGGCGGCCGTCTGTATCGCCCGCTCGAACATGTCCAGCCGGTGGCTCTCCAGCCCGATGCCGAGCGCCTGCTTGTGCTGCTGGTGCTCGAAGCACTTCTCGAACATGCGATTCACCACTTGCTCGAGCCGCGAGAAGTTCGAGAAGTCCCCAGCCGACTGCTCGCTGGCCGCGCGCTTCTGTCCGTACGCGCGCTGCCTGATCGCCACGTACTCGTCGATGCACTTGGCGTTGATGGTGTCCACGTGCTCGGTGGCCGCCGTCACGTCGAACAGCTCCTCGGCGCACAGCGCGTAGTTGAGCGACTCGCGGAATTCACTCAAGTGATAGTAGACCTTGGAGGCAAGCAGCGCCGCCAGCTTGTTGTGTCGGAACGTCGTATCTTCGTAGAGCGTCTCGATTTTCGGGATTTGCTCCGAAATTTCCGGCCAGAAAATATCTGCATGTTCGTAGAGTTTTTTCAATGCGAATCCCTGAAAATTGGAGAAAAAACGAGATTTGATTCGATACTTCGAAAAAAATTCAAACGTACTCGAATATCGGGTGATTTGTCGTCGAGTAGTGACAAAATACCACTAGCGCTTGTTAATGACATCGATTGAATGGATTATTAAGCTTTTTTTTGAATTTGTGTTGGACAACAGATTATTAAAACAAGGTTGATTTTAACGTTTCGTTGATAATGTTTATATATTTATACGGAAATTTTTTTAATAGTAATATTAATAATAATTTTTTAGGATTTGTTGAATTCATAAATTTTTGAATGTTTAAAATTTTTAAATCAGATTAATTAAAGTTAATTTTTTTAAAAAATATAAAGTTGTTCGAAAATTCAAGTAAAATTGAAGAATAACTTGAAAATTTAATATTGAGAAATCAAATACTATAAATTGAAAATTAATTCAATATTTAAACATATGGATAAATAACAAAAGTTAAACATGATGTGCAGAAGATTTTAAAATAGTGATTAAAATAAAATAAAGTAGTAAAAATATTAGAATTTTAATTTTATGTCGGAAATTTATAATATTAAAATTTATAATAAATGTATAAATATTTAAAATTTAATTAAAATTTATACATCGATATTTATTAAATAAAATCAATTTATCAATTGGCTCTTTTAATAATAAAAAACAATAAAGCCATTTTAATTAAAAGTTATTTAAAAAGTGGTGAAACATGTTTTCGAATAAAAATTTAAATTTCAAAAAAGGCTTTATTGTTTTATATCGAATTTTATGTTCAGCAATTTTGATATCGGAATATCGGTCCTCATGAATTTGTTTAAAAATGGTTAATTGTTTTAATAATAAATATTTGTGCTACGAATTCTATTGTTGATCACGAACCCAAACAATAATAATAACTTTTGAGGGTATTTAATGGAATTTGTCGGAGAAAAATAAGAAAATTAAATAGTCACATTAATTTCAAATTTTGTTTTTTTTTGAAAAATCTTTAGTTTATCTGATTTTTATGAAACTAAATAATTTACACTTAAGAAATTTAGTTGAAAGATTAATCATTACATTTACCGTATTTTCCATGTATAAGATACCCCCTTATTTTTGGGTGTGCATTTTTGGAAAAAGTACTTTAATTCATTGAGAAAAAATATTTAATTGAGAAATCAAATTGAAATATTTTGTGTTGGAAAAATATTTATTAATTTTTGAAAATTTTCGTTAAATGTTCATTAAATTTTGATAAAAAAGGGTCTTATACACGGTAAAATACGGAATATTGTAAATATTAGATCTTTTTAATTTTCAGCAAAAATATTGATAATAATCTTTATCAATATTTCTTGGATATTCGACAAAACACCATGCACAAAATGTCGAATTTTATAATTAAATTATTAAAATTTTAAATGAAAAAATTGAAAATCTTTCAAAGAAAAGTGACTCAAATTTTAGAATTTAACTCTTCTTCTTTAAACTAAAGATACATTACCTACCATTCGCTGCTAAAATGAACCAATAAATAATCTGATGATAAAAGATTTCATAAAGTCGCCTAAATTTTCAATGTATATTTATGGTAAAAAAAACCAAATTGTTGAACATGGCAGTGTGGCCCAATCCGTTTTTTAGATGGAATGCAAATATTGACGTATTTACGTGAACTTTATAATTTATGATTAAAATGAAAATAAAACGTGGATTTATTAAAAATATTTATTTGTTATTCACAGTTATAATTACAGAATAGTTTAAAAGCCTAAACCTTATACTTCGAATTTTTATTTTGAGTATTTAGGGAAGTAGATTCTACTTACTTTAAGTGATTTTAAATATATAAAAATATGATTAAATCTGTTGGGTATTGAATTTCCAAAATTTAAATATTTACTTTTCAAAAATACAAATCGTTAAACTTTAATCTGATTCTACTTAATCAGTAAGTTCTTTCAATATAAATATATGAATGAATGAACACAACTTCTTTTAGAAACTTTATTTTCAGTAACACAAAATAGCACACAGCTTTATATTGTTCAAATCAATCATATCAATAAACACTTTCACAAACGGTTAAACGATGCGAGTTTGTCAGATCACAGTTTATTATTATCGAAACTATAAATCTTCTAAACGAACAATAATCGGCTTAATGAAAACAAAATGAAAGTTTTCTCCAATGCAGGATTCTAAGTTCAGTAGTTGATTTTGGAAATAATCAAACGAAAAGATTATTTAAATAACAAAATTTACTTCTCTTCGACACGGATTCTTCCTCTTATATTTTTTATAGAAAATTATTGTTGTAACTAAGGCTTAATTCGTTGTTGTTTGTATACTAGTTTTTTCTAACCTTGAAAATTGAATAGATATAACAAATATCAAAATATTTATAATTTTTCTACAAATTTTATTAAAATATAAATCGAAAATTATTGATTTTTAATTAATTTTTTTTAAAACTTTTTGATTAAAAATTTGAATTTATATTTTGAAACCCCAACAAGTCAAATATATAAATTATATATTCCTTTTTCGTACTTTTATTTTTTTTGACGATTTTCCTCCTTTTTATTATTGCAGCCTTGGGTTTATTTAGTAGACTGATAATTACGGCTATCATCAGTCAAAAAATTGCTTTATAATTATTTCGGATATTAAATTCAGATCCTTGGTGTTGAGTTCTCCTCAGGACGGAGAACTCGCGGCCCGCAAAATCGGCGAAACCCGCACGCGACTCCAAAGCGATGGCAGAACCGAGAAAACGGTCCCGCCGCTAACTGCTGCGACAAAAATTCGGTTATTGGGAAATATCTCAGAAAGATTTCACGATTTTTCGTTAGAGAAGAAATGATATTCAAAATGTCTAATAAATTCATGTAAATAATAAATGTTTAATAACCAAGGCGGCGTAAATATATTTATTATTTTTCAAACCATTCATTTTTCATTATTCGTTTAAACAAACGAATCACCAAACTAATGAATTATTAATATTCATTAGTTTTTAAATAAAAATAACAAAAATAAACGCTTTGTGTTTTGTGCCAGTTAATTATACATCTTTCTTTATTCCAATTAATATAAAAACACCATTGAAAATCTTTTCTTAAATGACATATTTTGATTAAAAAAACACGAACTCACTCAATTAATAAAAGGAGACCTGACAATAATAAAAAAAACACATCTCACGCCGTGAGTGAACCGCACTCATAGCGCAACAAAGGACAAACAGACAGAGACAACGATAGAAATAGAGAGAGAGAAAGCGATAAACATCAATTATAAAGACAATAAATAAAAATAAATTTCTCTTCAGACAAACAATAAAAAAAACTAGAATGTGGTGGCACACAACACTTGGTTCTGAGACTGAGCAATAGAAAATGATTTTTAACAATAACACGATAATTTATGGAAAGAAGACACAGGATAAAATATCCAAAATAGTATTACACCGTACACAAATTACCATTTTCGTGACGCTATTATTTTATTCACATATAATCGCAATTTACATGATTTCAAGAAAATTTTCCTAATATTCATAATTCTACAGGTACGGGTCATCATTAATTGATGATTATTTATATCTACAATTGTATTGTAATTTATATAATCTTGAAATAATTCTGGTATAATTCTCGTTGATTATAATGTTTTACTGATCTAATATATCTTAAAAATATTCATGTTGTTTTCGATTATGATAATATTTTAATAGATATTCAATTAATAATATAGATATTATTAATAATAATATTATTAATAATATTAGATATTTAATTAATTAATAATATTTATTAATCAATAATAATAAATATTTAATCAAGATGAAAGACATGGACTACTTCAGAACTACATATGACCGCGAGTCAGTTGTTTATTATATTGCGACGGATGCTGAGTTAGCCGGACTAACCCAGTTATTTTTAAATAGACAGAGTTTCGTCAATTAATAACAAAGTCTTAAGAGAAAGGAAAGTGGCAAGAGTTGGTCTTCGACATCTTTTCGGACCAAGCAGCCGAATACTCGCTAACATGTAGTTCGGTTAGGCCTTTTTAAATAATGTGTAGGTATCGTTCTAGCCCATTCCTTTCATAAGTATTTTATTTTATTTTATACTTTTTCTTCTTTCATTATTTATTTTTCTTTGGTGACTGGAAGAATAAATAGATATTATCAAATATGTGCGTTGAAACGATCAGGCTTAAAATTTAGAGTTTAACGGTGGATTGGCGTAATTAATCAAAAGAGACCCCTGAAATTACGCGATGATTGAATCACATGGAAGGTGTTGCGTCAAATTACGAAGAGGAAGTAGTTTTAAAGGAGTCATATAAAAGTAAAGAGAAAAGTCGTGTAACGATGTCACATTGATTAGCGGAGATGAAGAGTCGGTCGAAACATACAGAGGTCATAAATGGGTAGGACCACAAACAAGGGGTTTCAATTTGAGTCTAAATTCGAAGCATATATTCTAACCACGTTTTGTCACAGCATGGATCTAAAATAAAACTTCAGTTCACGGAAATGACAGAGAGATATGAAGTAATTAACTACGGCTTATAGAAAGTTTCTAGTGGTAGACGATTGAAAGCCGAGATCCATAAATGAAGTAGTTTAAGCTTTTCAATCACTGTTTTAATATTGAGAAAGGAAGTCTTTTTGTGAGTGTAAAGAGACTGCGATAAGACAGTGTAAGCAGAGATCGGATAAGGAGGGAAGCGACTTATAAATAGTGTTATTGGAGTTACTCTATTAATCATCACAAGTTGGTCGACAGAGTTGACAGTTGGATTGAGACGTAGGCAAGATGGAGAGTCATTTTTGTGAGGAGTTGAGTAGAGTGAATATTTCGGAGTAATTAATCAATTAGAACTTCATTAAGTAAAATGTCATCAGAAAGTAATTCTTGGGTCAATAGCACGAATCTACACGCATAAATAGTGTCCTAAATAAATAATCGAAACAAAACAAAACTGAAACGTTAACATTAATTAACTGAAACAGTTGTCGTAATGAAAGGTCTGAGTAATAATACTGTGTCATAAAGTTTGCTACGAAAATCTATAAGCATTAATATCGAATGATGCAAGTAAAATAAATAAATAAAGTTTAAACTCATATCTAAATCATTGTAAAGAGCTGTCTAAAGGAGGAAGCTCATATACTGTCGATAATATTGTGAGAGAGATAAAAGGTTCAATATGTTGAGAAGTAATATTATATGAGTAAGAATCGTTGCCGATGGAGAAGAACCTTCTAGAGGTGATGCAGGCCGACCGCTGTATGCGAGGGGCACGCGGTTGACCGACATTTATTTCCTTGGGGCTCTCTTTGTCTGACTTAACTAATAAACTCCTGCAATAAAACATTCCAACATTAATTTGAAATAATATCAACCCCATCAGACATTAAGACCACCAGTCGGGCAATACCCGTTACTTGTTCAAACCCGAAAGCGCTCCGAAGCACACACAACTCGTTGATGTGCGCGGAGGAGACGCGTCTGTTCCCAATATATGAATAAACGTTAATACGCACAGGTGCAGAGTATATATCGGAGTTGTCGTTGAACTCTAAAACGGATGGGTCTCTGAGTCAACACAAATGTTATTAAGAGGAGGGAACACGACACGAATAAATAGACGGAAAACAATGCAGGTTGTTAAATTGTTAAATCAAAAACCTATTTTGAATAATGGTTAGAAATTTTTTAATAATATTTATAACATAATAATTCAATTGATAAATGACGATTTCTATCACTTATGTACTAATTATTTTAATACAAATCACTTTAGTACAAATATGCAAAATTTCGTTATCATCTAAATCACTGTTTGTCGGTCAAGCTCAAATTTTAATATGATTATATATATACTGATAAAATACGAAATGGTGTCGGAATAGGGAGTGAATCTGCATAAAGTTAAGTTCAGTGTGCATAGCCCGAAAAGAGATGGCTCTATCTGTACAGCGCCTTCATCGAAAGACTCCGGGAGTTGACTAAATTGACCATCTGTCATCAACATAGAATTCGAAACAATATATAATAAATTATAATAATTACGATTTAAAAATTAAAACAAAAAACTTTCAAAGACGAAAATATTCGATGAAGTCATTAATTTATAACCTTGATAATTGTTTTAATACATAAGAATAAATCAACAGTAAGTAAATTAAATTTTAAACTGCTTTTTTATCACCTATACATAATAACTTTGATAAATTTGCAATGTCCAAAATGAAAGATGAATTTATAAATAATACTTTTAGGATCAGAGAGTGTTATAAATATAAAGGAAAAGGGTAAATTGTTTCTTTTGACCTAATTTAATTAAATAATTTAAGAATCGACATTTGTGAATGCGGTAGAAAAAGAGATGATCATAGAACGATCCCAATACTTAACGAAATCTGGTCTTATGCAAATAATACGGAATTGAGACCCTGCGACAATCATGGGAAAATTCTATTCAAAAATTACGAAAATGAATTAATAAACGAAAGTTCAGAAGTTATATTTGAATAAATATTTTCTTTTATTTAAAAATCACATATAGTTTATTAGATTCAATTATATCGATGAAGATTATTTAGAAGCAGCAGTTTATAAATTACTAATAGATTTTTGGAAATTTCCTGAACCTCAGTTGGTGATTTCGGTCAATGGAGGTTATAAAAGAATGAATTTTAAAACTAACCAACAAAAAAAGAATTTTAAACAAGGATTGATAGAAGTGATGAAAACTGGAAGTGAGATAATTATAAAATAATATTAATAATAAAAATAAAAATGTAGGAACTTGGATAATTGGTGGTGGATTTAATGTTGGTATTCATAAATTAATTGGCGAAGCCGTTTATGATTATCGTCTTCTACATGATGGAAATGAAAATCAAGTCAAGCTTATTGGAATCAGCACTTGGGGCGTTGTTAAATTTAGGGATCGTTTATCTTCTAGAAAGGTACACATTTATTATTACTATAATATTTATACAGAACTCATTGAGTTATTTGAACGCTGAGTTATTTAAACTCTCAGTTATTTGAAGAAAATAGTTTCATAAATATAGTGTTTCATTATTTTTCTAAATGATTTAATGACATTATTAAAATTATGACGTAATTTTCATAATTGAGTTATTTGAACCTTTTACAAATCTCCAAGGATTCAAATAAATCAGCGGCTACTATATATATATATATTTATATATAATTATTATCTTCCAACATTCTCTCCAATAAATGAAAATAATTTGTGTGAGAAATTGAATGATTGGTCGAATGTGATGACGTCTGGGTTGAATGCGAGTTTATTGTGGTTGTTGATAGTTGTCGTTGAATCCCAATCATGTCTCCCTTGATGGAATATATATATATATATATATATATATATATAT